>VWZE01007626.1:0-32530 GCA_013396675.1 Eubucco bourcierii | reverse complement strand
GGGAGGTGTCCTTGCCTATGGCAGGGGGGTGCAACTAGGGTTGGAACTAGATGATCTTTGAGGTCCCTTCCAACCTTATAATTCTATGATTCTATGACTATTTCCTCCTCGTCTCTGAAGTTTTCTCATGTATGTGCAAAACAAGGAAAGCCCCATCTAAACATCCCAGGTTTGCATATAGCTTAGGGAGTAAATGATGTCAGAGGTTTTAAAAGGTTAGTAAACCAACAGAGGTTTTAAAAGGTAAGTAAACCAACAGAGGTTTTAAAAGGTAAGTAAACCAACAGAAGCATAAATGAAACATTCACAGCTTCCAGTGATCATATTCCAGGTGATACTACTCTAGCAGAGAAGTTGTACTAGATTACTTTCAGAGGTCACTTCCAGCTCCTGCCATTCTGTGATAACACAAGGAAAGGAAGGAAGATGACACTTAGATTTGGAAAAGTGAGAACTGCACATATCCACAATGGGAGAAGGCTTGCATTGCTTTGTAAACCTCCTAGAGCCAAGTGGCCTGGGAAGCAATGTGGAGCAGCATCAGGCAATGAAGGTTTCTGCTTCAGCAATTGCAGCTTTTAAAGGACATAATTTCCCATATTCCTAAGCGATGAGCTGCATTCTCTATGTGAACATAATGGTTATGAGAACAGGAAAAAAACAGAGAAGGAAAAAGTCAGGGTAAAAATATACCTGCTGATGGCTCCTTACTACCCTAGTGTAGAGTAGCTTATCAGGCTTAAAGTGATGGGTGTCATCAAACAAAAGCAAGCAAGTAAAATCCCTTCTATGCTTGGTAGGTGAAATCCAGGCCCATCAATTACACCCACATTCTTTTCCTCTGAGCAGCATAGTCAAAACACCAACTTCTAATTGTAAATAATATAATGACACTGAATATGCTAAAGGTTATTCCTCCCCATCACACCCTGCCCCCTTACTCTCCTCGTTGCAGATCACCAGCAGCCCAGGCTGGCTTTAGTGCAGCTCTGCTACCAGAGGGTTGCACAGAGGACAGAGGCGATGCTGTGTAACTCCTTCAGGGACACTGCACCAACCCAGCCAAAAGGCATTTATTTATTGTCCTGTGGAGAGAAGTGGGACAAGGAACGGTTTCCAAAGACACAGGCCCTTCACTTGTGCCAGGCAGCTTGAATCTCCCTGCCTGGCTGCTGAGCAAAGGGTACGATTAATGAAAAGATGTCAGAATGATAATCCTTACAATCAGGAAAGAGTGGACTGGATTTGTTTATTTCCTTAGCAAGTTGGAGTGTGCTGGGAAGAGTGAGAAGAGAAAAAGAAAGCAAAAAGAAAATGAGGAAAAGGGAAAGGTTTTGTAGAAAGAAACCAGTAATAATATATATATAAAATATAACCTCCCCTCTGCCCACCCTCTTTAATGTTTCTCTGGTGGAGTAATAAGATACCTTCAGCGTTATAAATAGCAGCACAGATGTTGACAGAAAAATGCTCCCTTAATTACCATACAAACTGCTTTACTTGAGTGAACCGTTTAAAGCAGCCTCCAAAGGAAGTTCACTCAAGCAATTCCACAGATTACAGCTAATGAACAATATTTCCTCGCTCCTATTTAGTGCTCATTAAAATGTAAAAGCCTTTCATTTTCAACAGGCACACAATAAATAATTCCTCTCTCCCTCTTCCTGCTGCCTGGGAGCAGCCAGGATGGGAGCAGGGAGGGGAAGAGACTGGTAGGGAGTAGTGGGGCTGCAAGAGGCAAATAAGTGGGTTGGGTAACAGTGGCCAATTAATTAAAATCTCTGGAAGTAGTGGACGTAGCTGCTGTTGCTGCTGCTGCTGGTTGTGAAAGGCCACGCCTGTGTTTGCAGCTTGGCAGGCAGGTTCCGAGTCGAGTAGACAGCCTGTACCCACCGTGGACAAGCAGCAGAACATCATGCACCTGAGGGGGCACAAATTATGCCTTTTCACCCATAAAAGCAACACAGGTAACTGGAGATGACAAAAGATGAGAGTGCTATGATGAGAACCTCAGCTCAGGCTTCAGCCTTGCAACTACCCATTGGACAGCATCCCTTTTGGACTTGTTTGCAGTTCTAACAAGTTGAACAAGATACTTGCATCACTGAAGGTTTGCTTCATTCTTCAACTACTGACATGGAACACCACACAGGGCCAGCCACAGAGACTGTACCTTGCTGAACAAGACAAGAAGGAGCTTTGTATGTTTAGGTGCCATGAAATGAAAGCACTCATAGAATGGTAAGGTTGGAAGTAACTTCAAAGATCATCCAGTTCCAAACCCCTGCCATAGGCAGGGACACCTCCCACTAGTACAGGTTACTCAAGGCCTCCTCCAACCTGGCCTTGAACACCTCCAGGGAAGGAGCAGCCACAACCTCCCTGGGCAACCTGTGCCAGTGTCTCACCCCCCTCATTTTAAAGAACTTCCTCCTGACATCCAGTTTCAATCTCCCCTCTGCCAGTTTAAACCCACTGCCCCTTGTCCTGTCATTGCAAGATCTTGTCAATAGCCCCTCCCCAGCCTTCCTATAGGCCCCATTCAGATACTGGAAGGCTAATATAAGGTCTCCTCAAAGCCTTCTCCAGGCTGAAGAGCCCCAAATCTCATAACCTGTCCTCATAGGAGAGCTGCTGCAGCCCTCTGATCATCTTCGTGGCCTCTTCTGGACCCATTCCAACATTTCCATGTCCTTCCTGTGCTGGGGACTCCATTACTGTACACTGTACTCCAGGTGAGGTCTGAGGAGAGCAGAGCAAAGGGGCACAATCCCCTCCCTTGCCCTGCTGGCCACACTGTTCTTGATGATTTCCCCATCCACCACCTAGGACTTTAGTTTAAACTACAGAATAAAAGTTGTACAAGTCAGTCAAAGCATGAACCAAAACCTTAGAAAGGAAAGAAAATAAAAAATGTTCATGAATCTGAAATTATTTGAAGTGAAATTCCAGTTAGGTGAAGGAATGCGAGATGCAGAGGTACCATTTCAGTTAGTCACTGCATCTGCCTGCTCACAGAGATATGGTGAATTGAAACAATCTCCGTCCATTTACACAGGAATTGTTGAAGACTAGAAACAAAAAGTTAGCCACTGGAATGGGATGTAGACACCCATTTGAAAACTTCAGGAAAGCTTACTTGCCCTCTCTTACAATTAACTGGCAAACCAGCAAGTTAACGAAACACAGCACTGATGTTAAGCTAGGATACGTGGCAGAGCATAGCTCAAAGGATACAGAAACAGCTTTTAACAGGCTATAATTACAAATGGAAACATGACTCTTGCTTTCCCCCCCTGCCAAACCCCCCCCTCCCCCCCCCAGTACTCTTCCCACTATTTTAGTTCACTGCTGTTGCATTTTTAATTTACTTTTGATTTTATTCATTTATTTACTACATTTCCCCATACTTTTAAAGACAGAGGGGCTTTGCAGTACCTTTCCATAGTCTCTCTTCTTCCCATGCCCACTGATGGAATTGTGATGCCCTCTGGCCCCATGCCACTTCCTCCCAGGCTCTGCACAGGCAAATGAATTAGCAGCAGAGGTAGCTGTTCTGTTGAAGGCAATGTATTCTTGAGGCATTTTTTATCTCAAGCTTCAGGGACTGCCCAAATAAAATCCCTGATATTAACCTCCATGCACAGAAGAAACAATTGGAGTGGGATAAAAACCATCAGAGGTTTCTCCTGTCTTTATCTTCAAGGCTTAAAAAATTGGCAAGTGTTATTTCTGGCAGTGATGCTGGCATACCCTATACCTGAGCCACAAATGAGACTGTAGCAGTATTCAATCATCAGAAAAAAAAGGAAGTGGAGAACTAAGATCTTATATTGACCTAAGCCTCAGACTTAGATAAACTTGTCAAGGATATCAGTCTGTGATGACTCTATCTTTGTTAAACTTGTGCATAAGGAAGAGTAGTTCTCCCAGCTTGCAGCAGCCACTGTGACCAGAGCAAACTCACTTGCTGCATTGCCACGATGCCACACTCTTCAATTAAAAGAAAAACTTGGCATATGGATGCAATGAAACTTCTGCATCAAGATAATAATTACAATGATGTATTTCCTTTGAGAAAAATAATTGCAGTTAATAATTTCAAAAGGAGCACAGAGGAACTGTAACCCAGAGCACAGTCCTGCATGTGTTCCAAGTGCTTTCAAAAGAGGTGATGCCACTCGTTCTGTGGTCCCAACAACCAAACCACATCAGGG
Organism: Eubucco bourcierii; assembly: GCA_013396675.1. Classification (NCBI taxonomy): domain Eukaryota; kingdom Metazoa; phylum Chordata; class Aves; order Piciformes; family Ramphastidae; genus Eubucco; species Eubucco bourcierii. The sequence goes on along the minus strand of VWZE01007626.1, from coordinate 28,313 downwards.
TTTGTGCAGTCATGAGCAATATCTTGCCCTCACATCCTTCCTGCAAGCAGGCAGCTCCAGTACAGAAGTTTCCTATTTGTCCAATATTACTGATGCTTTCAACACTCTGCTCTATACTTGGCTTTTAACTAAGGTCATCCGAAAATGGTCTCCGACACCCATCTCATTTGCTTTTTTATGCTTGCCAATTTAGTGTTGTATTCACAGTGATTAATTGGTTTGTGGTGAAGGTTTATTAGGTAATCTTTCTGTCAATCAGAAATCACAGGGCTTTCTGAGCAAAGAACACCCAGAGGTTTTGTAAAGATAAGGAACTGATATTGTTACCTCGGGATACAAAAAGCAGGTGTTTAGCCTTGACACAGGACCATGTATGAAATACTTCCAAGCATGTTTCTTGTTAACATTCAACCACAAAAGCATTTGATTCCCTCAGGTTTTGTTTCTATTTTTGACAAGGACCCAGAAATCACTTTATGTTCTAAATCTACAGCCCACATTTACTGTCTGATGAACTTGCACAAGACCAACTCCATTTGCAAGCACTAGATCTCAACAAAGGAAAAACTGCTGTAGCACATCATCTGGGTAATTTGCTGTGTTGTTCACTCATCTCAATACGACCCAAATGTAAATAATACAATTCCATGAATTTCAAAGCACCTGCACCTTGAATTGTTTGAAATGTTCATATTTGAGAATACAATTTGTATACTGAAAATGAGAACAATTATATAAATTTCTGGTTTTATGTATAATGATAACTGAGATTCCTTTTAGGGAGGGATGAAAGATTACATCAAATGAACTGTTTCTAAAAACGAAGAATCAGCAGCATACTGCATAAGAAATATAGACAGATTATCACCCACCTGCCTTCTTTATGCATGCTTTTCTTCACCTTCTATATTGTTCTCTGCATTGTGTGAAATTTTACTGCAATCTGTACTGCACTATTTTCTATTTAGGAGCTTTCCTGTTGATGAACAAAAACCACCAAACAAAAAAACCCCAAAGCAAAACCGACAAAAAAACCAAATAAAACCAAACAAACCAAAAAAAAAAGAATAAAACCCCAGAAGATTATTCTTTCTTTTTAGATTGGTCACTTAACTAATCTACATGAACTTGGTGCTTTCCAGAAGGTCTTGAACCTTACTGTGAAAAACATAGTGAAGGTAAATGGCTTTCTTGACCAGAAAATGTGTTATACTGAAAAAATGTGTTATACTGAAGAGGCTGGGAAGAGAGCTTGAAGATGTTAGCTGATTAAATTACACACTACGTGAATGTATGTCACATTATGATTTTTACAGTATTAAAGTAACATGCAAAAAGACAGATTATTACTAAGAATTTGACTAGCTTACCACTTTTCAGAGCCATTACTGTTCTAAATTACACCGTTGCTGGTCTAAAAATGTAAAATGATATATACCACTGTGAGAATAAGTAGTAAGTTAACTGGATTCCTTCCTCCATCACCTCCTTTCGAAAGCTGCGGGTTATTTCTATCACTCAGAGGTGATGAACAGGTTGCAGCAAAATCAGATGACAAACTCAGATGAAATTATACAGATGTACCATTTCCACCCCCTCCCAGCTAAATTCAGCATTTCTTTTTGTGGTCTTTGGGATTAGAGATCTGGAGCTGAAACGGGAGATGATAAAGGGCACACGGGGCCACAAATTGGATAACTCTGACATAAGGACAGACAATATAAAACTATAATCTGTTGAATATATAATCAGAGTATTTAAAAGCAGCTTTTACAAATTAAAAAAAAAAAAAGAAACAGGCAAGTATATGTCAGTGATAAAATAATTACACCACAGGTTTTACAGTTGTGATAAACACCCCCTCCCCACCCCCACTCTCATATGCAAATCCAATAGAGATTGACTCCAACTGATTAACATGAATATAGAAAGACAGGTTTTAGCCAAGAGTTCATCATCCATGGACTGAGCTCCACTATGTGAATGAAGTAATGCTGGAGTGTATTATTTTAGTGTTACAAATCCAGCAGCTGTATGAAAACGTGTCAAAATTATTCTGGGAGCAGAGCAATGTATTTGCAGTGTATCTTTGTTAATCACCAATTTTTAATTTTTGTATTTCTGCTTTAGTTAGACTGCATTTTATTGAACTGGCTTTTGGAAAAAAAAAAAAAAAAAAGCTTTCATGGTTTTATCAAAAGTGGTAAGGCTCCATTCAGAGGTTTCCTTTCATGCCCGAGACATGAAATTAGAGCAACCAACAATTTGCACACATAATTCCAGCATATCAAATGTGAGAGCAATGAGAGAAGCAAAATGTGAATCTGCTGCTTTGCCTGATCTTATTGCAGGAGACTACTGGGGGGGAAAAAAAAATAAATAAAAAAAAGCAAATTAGCTGCTTTCTTGAGATGCACCCAGAAAGCTGTATCACCAGCATTTTGTCTATGGGTATGCAGGAGATGCCAGTACGCCTCACATGCCTGTGGTAGATGGATGATACTGATGGCAATCTAACTGGAACATCCTGCCTGAATATGAACAACAGATTTGTCAGTGTGTGACAGGCTGACAGCCCAGCTCCCAGCTGCTTGTCCACTGTTGTTAAATCAGTACCTTGTCTAAGTGTTCAGCAAAGAGGCAATCTGCTTTCTCCATTCGTACAGGCAGGTTGCCAGTTAAAAAACAAGTATTGGCTTTAGGCTGCAATGCCATAATGCATTGAAAAGATGCAAACTAAACCTTTGTATACTCCTTAGGCAACAAAGAGCAGGACTTGGAAGTACAGGCTCAGACTTGAGACTATCCTTTTCAAAAAAACCAAGGATAACTCCACAGGGGAACCATGAAAGAAATGCATGAGGATTTTAAAGCTGTGGATGACTTAATAGAACTTATTTATGCAGGAAAATATGGTTTATTTTGGTACCAGGGAAGCAAGTTAATGTACTCAAGAATGTGCCAGAATTTCCTTTATAACCCTATTTTTGAGCACTTTAGAATGCATCAACAGTAACAATTAGCTCTAGGCTGAAATTTCATATGCAAAGATGCAATCCAGAAGGACTTTGTGGGGGCGGGAGGACTGGTGGTTTGAGAGAAAAAAAAAAAGGGGAGGGGGGAAAAACAGGAACAAAAACCCCCTGCTGATGTATACAGCAAGACTAAGTTACAGAACACAAAGAAACAGCTTACTGGTTTCAGGAACTTTTTTTTTCTGTGAAAGAAGTCTTCATCTGGTTTCAGTTTTTAATTTGGTTTCTATCGGTTGAGTGTACAAAGGAGAAGTTTGAAGGCTGAGAGGATAGTGAGATGGACTAAGGAACTCAGAAATCCTAATGTTAATACTAACAGTTTCTTTTGGGTGTGCTGATACGAGGTGGGTCTGAGGTGATGCTCAGATACCCAAAAACTGAGGAGGATTTATGTCACCAACTGCATGGTCTCTTGAAGCAGTTTCACACTCTCACATCATTCACAAGATATATTCAAGAGTCTCTTAAGTACAGTTCTATATGGCAGATGTCTGTGGGCTCAGAAAGGGCCGTTATAGTCTATTGGATCAATAATCATCACAGTCTGATTCCAGCCCTCGCCATGAACTAGGCTCCCCAGTGGTGACCTAAAGTACCATAGTCCTAGGTTAATATGTAGACAAGAAGGCCTTAGTAAGCCTCACATATTGCTTCTGTTCTTTAGCTGGGAGTCTTGCCTAGCCCTTCCACCCACTGCTCCTCCCTCTAGCAGAAATTTCCCTGGCTGTTCCCTGAGCCAGCTGCACCTCACCACCACCATTTAGACACTGCTTGTCCTGGGCCACTAAATGATGCTCTGAAGCATGATGTCATATGAAAATATAAGGCTCTTTATGGATCTCTATCTACTTAAGCATGCACCCTGTCCTAGGTCGGGTAAGTATTCCTATTCAGAACAGTGTTATAAGCATACATCTCATCTGAAGTCATTGAGATTTAAACATGTGCTTGTTCCTGTCTTTCCCAACAACAGCCTATCTCTGTTTAAAAATGCAAGAATGAATGACACACATGCACACATTTACAGATATTCTTGAAAATTATCCAAAGTAGCCATACAGATTTCCCAAATATATTACTTATCAATTTATCTCCTTCAAAACCCCCAATATGGCCTGTAGAAAATAAAGCAAACTGGAGGATGAAGAGACATGGGAGAAAACCCCAAACCAAAAGAAGACAAGCCACTGCAACAGAATAATTTGCTTGCAAAATAATATTTTGCAGCCTGTGTGGCCTACATGGAATACATAATGGTTCAGAAAAAAAGACAGTTGGCAGGTTTAAGTCTGAATTCTCTTAGTAAGAAAACCATAGTGCTGAGAGAAATCTTAGGTCACATCACACCATCAAGCACACTGGTAGCTAATAAAACAACTATATTTTATGAATAAAATAAGAAAAAAAATAAAGCTAATACTCTATTATTATAATACCCTTCTCCAATTCCCTTATAGTTATCAAGTAGGAAATCAGTTTGTATTGTGATGTTCCCCCTTCCTTTAGCAGAAAGCTACTCAAACAACAAGGTTTAAAGTGAGACTACAATCTGTTTGTGGTTTCTAAGAGTACTGGAGCTGGAGTAATTTTTATTGTTTGTGAAAAATCTAAAGGTAAAAGGGGCAAAACTTTTATGTAAGAAATACCTGCTCTGCATCTGCTGTCCTTGTTTTTAAGATGTCATTGAATTCAAACATAATTGTGTGACAACTATCTTCACAATAATATATTCAGAAATACAATGCTCTGTGCAATGCCAGAAGCTCTTATCTGCTTCCTTGTGTTAGTATGTTCTATTTTAAAAATAGTNCAATGTAGTTATTTGCTATCCAGTAGTATCTCCTCATTTATGGAAAAAGAGTTATATTCCAAAAAAAAAAATCACCAAAGCACTGCTAAAAAGGTTAGTCTCTTCATACATTTCATGTTAGGACATTTATAAAATAATATGCTTGTTTGTTTTAGTAGCCTTCTTGGTGATTATCTTTAATTAAATCTGTAATTTAATTATTTTTTCCCCCCCTCATTTTATCCGTGTTTGTAACTTGGCTAATGGCAGTGAACATCTAAATTGCACCTTTATTTACAGCTACTTTCATGTTTGTTTCTCAAGGATAATGAAATGAAGTGCCTTCAGCAGCTCCACTTATACATGAATTTTTAAAGCAGCTATGGAGGCATTAATATGGAGACATTTTAACTTTATCAAGTTAAAAGTTCCTGAGATGTTACTTGTTTGGCCAAAAAAATAATAATGGGGAAACAAAAAATGAGTGAATATGAATCTGACACAATATTTACACAAGTCAGTGGGAAACTTCCCTTGAATTTAAGGGGTTCTGGTATTTAAGAATATAAACATTATTTACATAAAACAATATTTTTTTTCCAATTTCTAATCACACAGTAAATCATTCATTTCAACAGCCTGAGATCAGGGGGAAGGAAACCAGTGGGTTAGATCCCTATCTCCAGCAAAGCTGTGGCTCTGACTGTGGTTTCCTCTATGCATAGTCATACATATTACACACATAATCAGAAATATCAATGTACACCCAGGAAAAACATTCTCCCTTTCCCTCTGTTTTAAAATGCAGAGTGAAGAGGGTTTTGTATTTGGATAACTATTTTTACCTTCATATTCCCCATTTCAAGATGATTTTCAGTCAGCATGATATTATGAATCCTATTTAACTATGCTTAAGATCTCTCATTTAGAGTTAAGTGGAAGAAGAAAAGACAAAATTGTCTTTGCAGATATTAAGAAGAAATTCATTGCAAGCAATCATCATTTAATATCCAGTGCTGACTTCTTGAACAAGTGCTTTCTCTAAATAATAAATCAAATGAGTTGGCACTAACAATAATACCTTCGAATATGAATGAGGAAAACAAGAATATTAAAACAATAGAAACATTAACATATAAACCTCTGCTATTTACAGGAGGGAATGGCAAAGGATAGTGTGAAAAATAGTTGCTGTCTTTACAGTTTTGCTGTGATCTGTCACCAGCAGTGATGACTGCTATTAGGGAAAGAGAACCAGGTCCTTCAAGCGGCCAGGTACTGTGTAGCTTAAATTTGAACCTGCAGTATTTACTCTTTAAAGAGTAAGTGATGATGCTGGACAAGGCAGAAAGCCAACTGGGCTGTTTGCCCCATCCTGTGTCCATCAGGAAGCTCTCAGTCACATAGCTGGGTGAGCTGACAGAACACACCTCAGCAGAAGCACTATCTTTCCTTTTGCCCCAGGAGACTCACCCTGAACTCTGCCAGTGCTTCCTGCAAGAATGTCCCTCCGGTGGCACAGCGGTGAAGTGAAAAACCTGCAAAAGATCCACGAGTACACACGGATCCTAGGAGTGCCATATGCTGTTATGTCACTATGATGCTGATGGGATTGCCTGGCAAGAATTGGGACCTCTGAAGGTTTCTTTGATCTTTGACTTCTGTCACTGAAACATCTCACAGTAAAGCTGATGGTTAGCCTATTCACCAAATCACAGCACATAAGAAACAAGAGTCAGATGCAGGATTAGCAAACTAACTCAGGATCACCTGAGACTGCTACCTACTCTATTACTAACTTGGAGATGGTGCAGTTTTAATTCCTATAGTTGAGTTCTGCTTTAGTGACCTTACACCACTTCCCAATAAGGGTTTGGGGTTGGTTTTTTTTTTTTTTTTGTTTTGTTTTTGTTTTTTTAAATCAACAAGTGGTATTTAAGAACCCTTGAGATAACTGCACTTCATCTTAATTATATATGAAGTGCATCCACATCTTTGCTAGGCTTTCGGTTTTATTGGAATTTGCTCCTTACCTTCTTGGGGTATTCCCTACACAATCCCATCTATTATTTGATATGTCTAAAATTTTATATATAAATTAAAAACTATGTATGTGTGCATATGTCATCACATTGTGTAACTGCTGAAGTCAGAAATGAAACACGCTCCTAGATGGCATTCCAGTTCAAGAACTGCTGTTTCAGTATACACACAGAGAGCAAAAGATACAGCAAGTTCATTATTGGAATGTTCCCCACATCATTTCAAGACAACTGGGACAACAGCAGCTTCGTTGGTGAGTCACAATGGAAAGGAGGGACAGAGCAGCCCTACCAAAGTGAACTGTGTAGGAGAGTATCACAGCATCACAGTATCACAGTATCACCAAGGTTGGAAGAGACCTTAAAGCTCATCAAGTCCAATCTGTTACCACAGACCTCAAGACTAGACCATGGCACCAAGTGCCACGTCCAAACCCGCCTTGAACACCTCCAGGGACGCTGACTCCACCAGCTCCCTGGGTAGCCCATTCCAGTAGCCAATGACTCTCTCAGTCAACAACTTTCTCCTCACCTCCAGCCTAAACTTCCCCTGGCACAGCTTGAGACTGTGTCAGCTTTGAGAGGTCAGCTTTCATACAGCAGATATTGCCAGAGTCGCAGCTGCAGACACGAGCGACTGTTCATAGGCAAGGGTGGTAGTGGCGGATGGATGTGTTGCCATGTAGGTTGTGGATATGCTCTTAACTCTGGGAAACAGCAGTCACCAGAATTGGGATTTGTAAGTCTTACTACATCCCTATGAGGGCATTGGGTTAGTTACTTTGAATAGTTGCACAGGGAATGGATTTCAGGCTAAAGGGTGTTGCTCTCAGGAATGAGTATTACTGATCTCTGCTGTTCATAGAATTATAGAATCAGTCAGGGTTGGAAGGGACCAGAGGATCATCTAGTGGGCAGGGCTAATGTTCAGAAGGAATTAAGAAGGAAAATTAACAAAAAAGGAGAACGTTCTTAATGCTCTGAGAACATTCTTAATGCTTTGAACTGAGCATTCAAAACTGTAGCAAAGGCATTTACTCTATCTGAACGCCTTCAGCCCACTGCAGCAATTTATCTTACAGATATGTCTCCCAGGATATGCTCCTTGTTGTAATTTTTGCATGTTAGCCACTACCTCACCCAGAAGCATAAGGAAAAACATTTTAGGAGAAAAGTTAGTCAGTGCTAAAGTGTTAACAAAACTCAGTTAGGGGCAGAGAACTATAAAAATGATTTCACAACAATATAGAAAGGGTATTTTAGACTCTTCTCCAATACATGTGCTGTGAAACCACAGAGGGATGTAATTCAGATTATGCCATCCAGTCCCCTCTGAAATCTTGAACATCTCATCTACCCAACACCTCATTGAAAGTCATCACATGACCCACTGGACACCTCCATACATGCATCCCTAATAAATGTCCCCATCTTCAAACATTTGAAGTAAGAGTGAGTCTATTGCTGCCTCCCAGAGAGCAGCCTTTTTATATATTCCCTCTCCTGCTACCAGAAAGTTTGGCCCACAATAAAGCTGTCTTTTGAAACCTTCCATTGGTACCAGTCTTGTTAATAGCTACATATAGACTCTGGACTTGCCAAGAAAGAGAAGGAAAGTTAAATTATTGCGAATACAGAGTAAGGCTGAGGAAAAGAATGATACTGCTCATTTAAGTAATATTTATCTGTGATAACAGCAGACTTACTGTAGCCAGGAAGTGAACAGTAACATGTGATCCCAAATTAATCTTTGCCAGAGGTAAACACTTTGTAGGAGTCTGATTATATTCCTTTAAGAGACAATTTCAATTAACCATCTTCATAACTCTGCTCCAGAATCTAATATCTAAGATGAAGATTGGCCTAACACCAGATGACATCATACTTAGACATAAGCAAAGATGAAACTTTCAAATCTCTCTTCTCTCAGAAACATGTACAGTCTGTATGTGGCCACTTCTGCAACCAAGCTCCTTTAACATGGGTCAGGCAGCCTACGCCATGTCTGGCAGGACTCCACAAGTTTGGCTTCCAGTTAGGGACTAAGATGTCTGCTCATGGGTAACAGAGCAAGAGAGGACTCAATGAAAATTTCCGAGGTGCTCCCTTCTCTGCCATACCCGCTCTGGAAGCAATGGCAAACCCTCCCTAAAGCTAAGAAGACATCATCTTGTGAAGACAATCCGGGTTGCAAGGGTTTATGAAGCAGACTGCTTTATAACACGTTTTCTTCTCACCTTGGCAATGACCAGGAATCAATTGCACACCTTTCTGCTGACGTGTATTTCCACATCACTCTTTCCCTCATGCCTTCCCATTAAGGAAAATGGAGCTTCCCATATTTTAGATGACGATTCACATGTGAAACTTATCACCAAAGTTGCAGCTAGTTGGTGCTCCGTTAGAACTTGCTTGTCAAATTCATCACTTGCCCTGAAACTTTCTTTAAAACTGTTAAGAAGGTGCAACAATAGCAATGCACAGTATATGAGCAATGCTGATGTTTTATTTTGCTTGTGATTATATTTAAAATATAGAAGTTATTGAACTATGTACTTTGTTGGGTTTTTTTAAATTTAAATACCCTGCACATACTAAATTTTCTGGTTACGAAAAAAAGCAAAGGGAAAAAAAAATACTATTCGCTTTTTAGGTAATCAGATTCTGTGGGATCTAATCCTATATCCCATTTATGGTTGTGCTAGCTATTCAAAATTAAAATGAACCTTTCATCCGTGTGTATCATAAATGGGCATTTATCAGGATTATATGATTTTGCAATCCATCTGAATATGTAACCAGAATTTGTTTTCTTTCCGTTTCACTATGTAATTACCATGCAACAATAACAAAAGTGACATGTTTGAAGAACAGATAAAATGCTGTAAATTGGCCAGTAATGGTGATATTTCCTCATCTTCTGAAAAACCCATTTATTCTCTCTCTCAACAAATCAAGGCATTGTCAGCCCATACTCATCTTGTGGCCAGAGGGGCCCTACCAATTTCTAGATGTAAGCGAATACTGGAATGCAGATGAGGGCTACTAACTAAAGCTTTCAACCCAGGCAGCTGGTCTTAGCTTGCCTCAATTTCTAAATCATCCATAATGGGGCCAAGACCTCCAAAGCACTAAAAAGAGCGAGCTGACATGCTGGACAAACTGTTAATTTTTTCCTGAAGAAGCTGCTATATTGCACATCTGTCACTGCTATGCAGACAATTACTCATGGAGTGGAAAAAAATCTGCTGCTTGTTGCTAGTGCAGTTGTTAACAGGCGTAATGGAGAGACACAGAAGCATGAGAGCAGAGGCAGGGAGGCTCCTCAGCCTCCTTCCTCCCTTGTAAAGCTGCCTTTAGACATGAAAACATCCAAAAGCATCCAGGCAATCTCAATTGCTACGATTGAACCCATGCCTTAGGTCACTTGATATTCTACAGCTATGTTTGAGGTGCAAGTTGAAAACATTTTTGTACTTCAGCTACTAACTGCCCTGAAAATCTGCCTCTCTAAATTGTTGAGCTGCTCTGTTACACACATGCCTAAGACACTCAGAAGTGATCATTGAGAGGGGATAAATACAACATGCAAGGCGAATTAGAATAAACCTCCTGAAAGTGGTATTTTTCCAGGCCACATTTCTTAAATACCTACTAAAATTAACATTAAAAAAAAAAAAAAAAAGTAAAGCATCCATAAATTCTGTCCTGAGAGGTTCTCAATCTGTCATTAGTAATGTTTCTGAGACAAGTGGAGAAAATGGTTGCCAGAGATGCAGCAGGGCCAGTCAGGCATCCTGTGCTTGGTCCCAGAGAGCAGAAGCAGCAGAGCATAGGACTCAGGGGATATGAAAACTAATAGGTAGGGCCACATTTCAGGTAGGTCAGTCATCTAAGCTGCCACTGGAATCCATAAAAGTGACAACCTTGAGCTGCAATAGCCACACTATTGCCTATGAATTGTTGAGTGTAAATTTGTATAACATATTGACCAAAGGCAGACTGACTGTTCAGCTCTGGACCCCCAGTTCAAAAGGGACACAGAACTGCTTGAGAGAGTCCAGCACAGAGCCACAAAGATGATTAAGAGAATGCAATATCCCTCTTACATGGAGAGGTTGAGGGAGCTGGGGTGCTGCTGCTTGGAGGAGACTGAGAGGGGACCTCAGCAGTGTTTATAAATATGTAAAGGTGAGTGCCAGGAGGCTGGAGCCAGACTCTGCTTAGTGATGCCTGATGACAGGGCAAGGGGCAATGGGTGGAAGCTGAGGCATAGAAACTTTCATGTAAACATGAGGCAGATGTTTTTCCTTGTGAGGGTGACAACACTGGAACAGGCTGCCCAGGGGGGTTGTGGAGTCTCCCTCTCTGGATATATTCTAAACCCACCTGGATGTGTCCCTGTGTGATCTGGTATAGAAGATTCTGCTCTGGCAGCAGGGTTGGACTGGATGAGCTTTCGAGGTCCCTTCCAGTCACTGACATTCTGTGGTTCTCTGACCTATGGAATGAGTTAAATATCTTGATTACTAAATAGGCATACAAAATGATGAAAACATAGAATCATTAACAATGGAAAAGACCTCTATGATCATCAAGTCCAGACATCAAACAACAGTTTAAAAAAGTCTGCAAGCACTGCTCCAAATTTCCTGATGACAGGAAAACCTTGGCACAATAATCTGCTGCTGGTCTACAAGCTTTTTCCTCCTGGTTTAAGAGGGGTCATAGAATCACAGAATCACAGAATTAACCGGTTTGGAAAAGACTTCTAGGATCATCGAGTTCAATCTATCACCTAACCCTTCTAATTAACTAAACCATGGCACTAAGTGCCTCATCCAGTCTCCTCTTAAACATCTCCAGGGATGATGACTCCACCATCTCCCCGGGCAGCCCATTCCAATGCAAATCACTCTTTCCATGAAGAATTTCTTCCAGAACATCCAGCCTAAACCTGCCCTGGCACAGTTTGAGCCTGCGTTCTGACCTCTTGCTCTGTCACTGGGTGCTTGGCAGAAGAGCCCAACCCCACCTGGCTATGATCTCCTTTCAGGTAGCTGTAGAGAGCAATGAGGTCTGCCCTGAGTCTCCTCTTCTGCAGGCTGCACACCCCCAGCTCCCTCAGCCTCTCCTCACAGGGCTGTGCTCCAGGCCCCTCACCAGCCTTGGTGCCCTTCTCTGGACATGATCAAGCACCTCAACATCTTTCTTAAATTGAAAGGCCTCGAACCGGACACAGGACTCAAGGTGTGGCCTAACCAGTGCTGACCAAAGGAGGCCCTTGGTTCTGCCAACCCTCACCTTCCTGAAACCTTGACTTGGAAAACCTTCTCCTCCACCAATTAATAATTTCAAATAAGTAAATGAATTAAGAAAATGAAATACTACCTTCATGGTTCCTCATCATTTCCTCTGGCACAGGAACATTGTACACAAACATGTGATGTTTTCCAGGTAAAACATAGTCAGGTAACACACAAGTGAAGTGGTGGTTTTCAGCAAAACCTGTTCTGGAGCCCCCAGCACAGGAAGGACATGAAAGTGTTGGAGCAGGCCAGAGGAGGCCACAAAGAAGCTCAGTGGGCTGGAGCAGCTCTGCTATGAGGACAGGCTGAGAGAGTTGGGGCTCTGCAGCCTGGAGAAGAGAAGGCTTCAAGGAGACCTGATAGTAGCCTTCCAGTATCTGAAGGGGGCCTACAGGAAGGCTGGGGAGGGACTACTGACAAGGTCTTGCAATGACAGGACAAGGGGCAATGGGTTTGAACTGGCAGAGGGGAGATTGAAACTGGATGTTAGGAGGAAGTTCTTTATAGTGAGGGTGGTGAGGCACTGGAACAGGGAGGTTGTGGCTGCTCCCTCCCTGGAGGTGTTCAAGGCCAGGTTGGATGAGGCCTTGAGTGCCCTGTACTAATGGGAGGTGTCCCTGCCTATGGCAGGGGGTTGGAACTAGACGATCCTTGAGGTCCCTTCCAACCTTACCATTCTATGATTCCATGATTTGTGGGGGACTGCCTCAAATTGTCACACATGGTCAGACTTCTATTTTTGTGTTGCTGGGTGGTTGCACTCCTCTGTCACACACAGGACCTAAGAACCTGTGTTCTCTTGCTGTTGGTATCGTCTCTCATGAAGAATACAATCTCAGCCCATGGGACTTCATTTATAGTATCTACAGTAGCTGAAGAGAAGAACAACTGATATTGAGTAGCCAGGAAGTTTTGGCCAAGATAATTTCCCCTTCTACCTACCTTTGTGACCCTTACTTTTTCCTGCTCTTCAGTATTTACCATGAGAAATAGCTGCTGAAGGTGGCCCCACACGAACAAAAGGAGAGCTCTCATTCACTGTTGCACTTCAGAAACTGCCTTTTACCCAGTAAAATTTCTTCAGATTACTTCTCTCTAAAGGTATTTTTCAGAAACAATTAGGATCACAAAGGTAGTATATAAAGTGTCACAGAATTTTTCTATGGTTTGAAAAATAATTATCAGGTTATTTGCATTGTTAAATGTTAATTAGCTGTGAATGGTAATTTTTTTTTTTTTAACACTGCAATACTTCAATTTCTCATTACAAAATAATTTCAGCTCTATTAATTAGTTCTAACAGTAACTCATAGTAATGGATGACACCTTAAGTGAGCTATTAAATACAATTTACCACTGATTAGGAAGACAAGGGAAAAAACCTGGGCAGGTTTACATAAAGGCAGAATATGAAACAATACATGGCAGATTTATTCACCTCAGCTCACCTTTTTTTTTTTTTTTTTTTTTTTTTTTAATAGTAATGTAGGCTCAGCAGAACCAAAGGTTTTGTCACACTTCTGCAAGGGATGTGGGGTGACCATTTTAACAAATGGCCTAGCACTGAAGTTCATAACTATGTCTGATACTGGTCCCTGTAGAGAACCATTATCTACATGCACATGTGTTTGTGTAGACACACGCAGACCTGACTTAATTTACTGGCCTACACACTAAAATGTAGGTGGATAAATTTAATAAAATTTATTTTGTTTATCATTTTGTTTTACTTAGTTCTGGAGCCCTCAGCGCAGGAAGGACAAGAAGTGTTGGAGCGGGTCCAGAGGAGGCCACAAAGATCTCAGAGGGTTGCAACAGCTCTGCTCTGAGGACAGGCTGAGAGAGTTGGGGCTCTGCAGCCTGGAGAAGAGAGAAGGCTTCCAGGAGACCTTAGAGTAGCCTTCCAGTATCTGAAGGGGGCCTACAGGAAGGCTGGGGAGGGACTATTGACAAGGTCTTGCAATGACAGGATGAGAGGCAATGGGTTTAAACTGGTAGAGGGAAGATTTAGACTGGATGTTAGGAGAAAGTTCTTCCCAGTGAGGGTGGTGAGGCACTGGCACAGGTTGCCTAGGGAGGTTGTGGCTGCTCCTTCCCTGGAGGTGTTCAAGGCCAGGTTGGAGGTGGCCTTGAGTGAGCTGTACTAGTGGGAGGTGTCCCTGCCTATGGCAGGGGGTTGGAACTAGATGATCCTTGAGGTCCCTTCCAACCTTACTATTCTATTCTATAATTTTATTTATTTATTAAAAAAAATGTGTTTGTGTATTTATTATCTATTTATTTATTTGATTATTTACTTATTTATTTATATGTTTTGCAATTTGGGTTTGCCAAAGAGAGGCCAGGGACGTGGTTCTGCCCAAGATTAGTCAAACAGCCATTATTCTGGATAACAAATGACTGACAATGATCACCAGAGGATGCTTGCATTGCCATGGCATTGTAACATTTTTGTCATAGTCCAGTACAGTTAGCCTCATAGCAGTTCATGTGGAACAACCTCTGTCTCTAACCACTACCTAAAAATCTGTATCTGTAACTGGTCCTGCATGCCAAATGTATGAACCTCACAGAACTGCTCTGTAATAAGCCTGCAGCCCATGCCAGGAACAAATATCTGTGCTAGTGGCTATCAAACACTCGTGGTAGTGGCTATCAAAGTTCATAATGAGTGTATTTGACTCTTCTGGGGAGTTCAAGCCTTTACTTACCAGGACGCTAGTTATAATGTCTCAGAAACTGGAGCAAACTCTTCTTTAAACCTGATTATTCCATCAGAGTTAAGATGTTCCTGGTCTTCAGGGTGAGTGGCCACAAGGCACACTACAAAATAGCAGCTGACAGGCTGCAATGATTGAGAAGCACAACTCAAATCCTAACAGCAAAGATGACTGAAACTTTCAACTTGTAGTAACAGGAAAATGTTCTCCTGGAGACAGTGGAAGTTACCTTAGATGTTGCCCTTCACAAGACATTTCGACAATTCCAAAAGAGGTTGTGGAGCATGAATGTCTTCAAAATGTGCTTTGCTTTGATGCACATTTGAAGTCTTTAGATTTGCCTGTCCTGCGGGTCTGTGGCAGGAGGTTTGGGCACATCTGCTTCCCCAGCCTTCTGACACAGACCTTCCTGAACCGGGAGCATGCAAACTTCCACCAGGGCAGCCTCCAGTGATTGAAGTATACCAGAACTTCAGGACTTCCAGTTCTTTGCTCTGTGATGGGGAGCATGCAAGTTTGGAGATACTTTGGGAGACCTCCTCACTGGAGGGTCTGAAGACAAGGTTTCAACATTCTGCCCCTTTGCTCTTGTCAGCTCCCACTTGGAGTACTGTGTGCAGTTCTGGAGCCCCCAGCACAGGAAGGACATGGAAGTGTTGGAGTGAGTCCAAAGAAGGCCCATGAAGATGATCAGAATGCTGGAGCATCTCTCTTATAAGCATGGGCTATGAGAGAGTTGGAGGTCTTCAGCCTGGAGAAGAGAAGGCTTCGAGGAGAACTTGGAGTAGTGTTCCAGTATCTGACGCGGCCTACAGGAGGGCTGGGGAGAGACTACTGACAAGGCGTAATATTCATGAGGAATAACAGGTTTAAACTGGCAGAGGGGAGATTCAAACTAGATGTTAGGAAGAAGTTCTTCACAGTGAGGGTGGTGAGACACTGGAACAGGTTGCCCAGGGAGGTTGTGGCTGCTCCCTCCCTGCAGGTGTTGAAGGTCAGGTTGGAGGAGGCCTTGAGTAATCTGTACTAGTGGGAGGTGTCCCTGCATATGGCAGGGGGTTGGAACTGGATGATCTCTGAGGTCCCTTCCGTCCTTACCATTCTGTGATTCTATAAGATACATCAAAAGGGCAGTTGACTCAAGGGGTTTGTGGGAACTCTGATGCCAAGGGAAATTAGGACCTGTATCTTTTACAGGTAATGAAGTTAAGGCCAAATCTGCAAACACTTGCATGCATACTTATTTTTAGACCTATGTAGTACTTCACATCTTGAAGCCAATGGAGATCACAGGATGTGAGGGGTTGGAAGGGACCCAAAGAGATCATCCAGTCCAACTCCCCTGCCAGAGCAGGACCATACAATCTAGCTCAGGTCACACAGGAACACATCCAGACAGGACTTGAAAGACTCCAGAGAAGGAGACTCCACAACATCTCTGGGGAGCCTGTTCCAGCTTCCATCTCTTGCTTCTTGTCCTATTATGGGGAACGAGTGAGCAGAGCCTTCCCCCCACACCAATCCCAGACCTCAGATATTTATGAACATTTATCAGATCCCCTCTCAGTCTTCTCTTCTCCAGACTAAAAAGCCCTAGGTCCCTCAGCCCCTCCTCATAAGGCAGTGCTCCAGTCTCCCTAATATATTCCAGTCTTTATTGTCTTGGAGCTACAGCAAAGAAAGGAGCTTGCCCAGGCTAAAGAAATTTCAATTTTTCAGAGTAAAATTCTCTTATGACTGATGAAGGCAACAGTAGTTAGGGAGGTACTGAGAAACAACTTGACAAGACTAGTAGAAATGATAGGAAACTTTAAGTGGTATCACTTAGTACATGCATGAGATTACACTTTAAGAGAGAAAACACTGCATACTATCACTTAAAACTTAAATAGGGACACATTGTCACAAAAGAAGGATAAATACTAAGGATGGAAGGCCACACTAAGGACAAGGCACAATTAAACTGAGAATATCTAAGATCAAATATTCTAAAAGACAGCAGTTTAATAAACTCACATAATTAATCATTGTAAATATATTACAATAAAAGATACATTCCTCTGAGAGCAATGGCTTACACTCAGTTTCAGAAGACTTTCTGACATTTAAATTCATCATAAAAATCCCATAAGCACTCAGGCTAAAATCATACCTTCCTATAGATGGAACACCTCATATTCATTCAAAACATTTTTCTTAGCTGTGAATAACCTCATTTCTCATTACCTGGGAGATTGAGTTTACAAAACCTCACTAATTTGCAGCCTTTTACTGAAAGACTGAATATTCAAATACAAGCAACAGACCACCACGGTCAAAATAGTTCCAACATCTGTTTTGTTGCAGGACAAGAGAATCACGGTTCAAATGTTTCCACCAGTTTCCTAGTACATTCAGTCATTAAACTTCCATTGTTTTTATAAAATTCTCCACAATAACTTAAAGCATATTTACATGGAAGTTTAGTAGTCTTACTGGAGAAAATCTCCTACAGCTTAGCAGATACAGCTTGTATCAGTTTTTACTCAGATTTTTAGCAAAAACTGTCAATTGAGACAAGCAGAACACCCATGCTGAAATGACTGCACCTCCCCTAAACCTTTTTCTGGTATAGAGGGACCATTACAAAACAAAACCAACCCAAAGCTAAAACACTGCAACTGTAAAAAAATCCTACTGGAGCACAATGAGACCTTTTCCAGAGAGAACTCAAAGCAAAACCAAGCTGCAATCTTTAAGCATGCTATTTTCTCTTTTGACATTTTATATTAGCTTATAACTGGACCACAGGTCAATAAACAAACAATTTGGACTGTGTTATTGAAGAGTGAACACACACATACACAATGCCCTAAGGTGTGGGGCTCTACTGTGGGTAGATCAGTTACGCAATTGCTGTGTGCTAACTACACACAACTGCTGACAACTCTGCTAGGAATGAAAGTCTAATTAAGAAGTTGCTTGACTTTAAAGTTAGGGGGAAGAGATCCTTATTTCTGATATGCCTTTACTGAAGCTGCCCTGAGAGCACATGGAGAGGAGAAGCAAAACAAACCGAAGTTTGTGCGAGTTCTCCTTGGCAGAAAAGTTGTGGAGAACTGTTTGTAGAGAAAGCACAAGGTCCTGTCACAGTTACCGAAGTATCCACACACTAAGAGTGAAGAGAACTTGTATTTAAACATCTTAGATGAATATGATAACAAAAGTATTGCAAACATGTTAAAAAAGGTAGTTTCTGATGCTGTGGTGTAATTTTTTTCAGCTGGATATGAACAACCTAGGAAACAAGTTCTAGTAAAAAGGTACATACAAGGTTGTATAATACTTAGCATAATATTCATCTGCTTGGTACAAGATATTAGCAACCTTAATTATACTTTCAAAACCAGTATGTTTTTGTACTCACCTGTGCAATAATGATGCTATTAAAAAAGGGCAGATTAAAGAAAAGAACACAGAAAACCCACGGAGAAGAGAATCTATTTTATTTTGTCTCGCATTTGTGTGTTAAAGCAAAGCATTCTATACATATTATTTAGCTATTTACTGCCATTCTACACCCATTATTGACCTAACTGCAGAAAGACAAATGCAGGGACAAACTTGTTAAGATGAGCATACTGATAATGCTTCTCTGGCTTTTGAGAAATACTTACTTTAAAATAAGACACTGCTCATGAGTTTTCATTTGTCAACAGTTAACGGCTCAATTCACAGAACTTTGAGACACCGTGGAACACGCAGCAGAATGTAATGCTCATCATATGTCTCTTCCTAAACCATTCTGCAGAGGAAGACTATTATGGCAACAGCTGAGCTACTGATTAATCAAACATCTAAATGGAAGGATCAGTCAAGTGATGAGCAGTAACTTTTAGATACAAGACAATCCCATATTTTTTTAATGTAGGCAAAAAAAAGCCCTTCAGTGTCACAGTTGCTAAGAATTATTATCTGAAAATACTTGTATATGTACTTTAAAATAATGTGAGCCAGCTTTATAGCAGGTATTACAGTATGACTGCAAGTTAGGTATGGGTAAAACCTGAAGAAAAAAACCCAGCAATAAGTCCAAGTACTTTGGCCTGGTTCAAAGCCAACTAACACTGAGATGTCTTAGAAAAGAAAAACTGTATGATTTATTTTTCTTTTGTTTCTAGTTATAAATGTACAAAAATCACACTACTGGAGTATATTTAAAAACACTTCAATGAGATCTGGAAAAAAACCCAAATAAAACGATATTGAATTTTACTGCAATTAAAAAAAAATATCTCAAAACACTACATTAAAATATTTTAATATATCTTTTTTTTTTTTTTTCCTAACAGCTCCTAATGGATAAAGTTGACTATCAGTTGTGGCATCTATGAGAATACCTGCTGGAAAACAGATGAAGTGTGTCTATTTCTATAGGAAAATAAATCTAACAGTTTCTCACTAATAAACTGATTTAAAACAAAAAGCTGTAACATTCCCAACCTAAAGAGTTCATCCATTACGGTTGTTTACTAAGTTGGCTGCATCACTCTGTAAGAATGGATGAACACAGAATTGAATGGACTACAGGTTTCTCTCCACACCTACCCATTACTTCCCTCTTTTTTGTTTCTTCAGTATGAAACATTCTCAAGCACTTTTGGAGCTGCAGAGTGACTGCTGCAGAAAACTGTACAGAAATATTTCATACAAGTGTTACATGTGCCATACTTACTCAGAATTTATAGTTTGAGATATGTAGGTATTGCAATCAAAGCAGAACCATGGAATTTTAGCGGAGAATGAATGTTCCTTTACATATTTGCAAACTGACCTAGAACAGCTTGAACTTAAAGATTCACTCTGATGATTCACACTCTAGAAATAATTTTCAGGAGCTTCTGATTGTGGTGTACAACACAAAGAGGTCCTTAAAAGTCACTTGCTCTTAGTAGCACACTGGATTGAAAGAATGGAAATGTGTCACATGCATTCATTACTGTAAGTAACACAAGTGGGCATCTTTGTTAGCTGCAGAATTCCAGGCTCTCAGCCCTTTGCAATTACGTGGCCCTGAAATTCTTTGGATTTGGAATGTATTTAACTCGGTTTTCTTGTGCAAGAGACATATGTAGTGGCAACACACACTATGCTATGCCCCCAAACCCTTCCAATAAAAAGTATGTGGGTTGATTATAAATCCCAAGTTTAAAATTTCTTGTAATTTTCAAAAAAGCAAAACCACACAATCATACCAAGTATTTAAACAGCAATAAATAATTCTTCTGAAACTCAGAGAATATGTGCATTCAACTTCATTAAAAACAGTATCAGGTAACAACCTTTTACTCTACACTATGTGTATGCTGAAACAATGCTCCCAAACCAGTGGTACTCTGTGTAGAAAGCACAAACATTTCTTTTAAGCAACTTCAGTGCTATAATTTTGCTGCTACTTCTTTACCTAGTATTCTTTTCTGTAAAAAACACGTTAAGTGGAGGGAAAATAAAAGTAATAAAACCACTTCTTAAATTGAATCCCTGTGTTTCAGTAATATGAAGAAAGTTGTGCTCTTTTGATTCTAAGGAAATATCTTTGCAAACATCTGGAAGTAGGAGTTTTTTCTCTACGGATTGGGAACAGAGGAAGAAAGAGACTCTCCTCTTGAAGAAAAACCCAAAAGATTGGAGAATGAAAACCTGTACCCTCTGCAGTCAGAGGAAATATTGCCAGCTGCTACAGGAGTGTGTGTGTGTGGGGGGGCAAGATTTTCTCCTTAGCCTGTCTGAACAACAGTTCCCTTCAGCCCTATCATTTAATTTTCAAGTAGAATTTGTTTTATACTGCAGACCAGTAAGTACCCTAGGAGCTTGATTGGTTGGTGCTTAATGAAATTGCTTCTGCTGACATTAGATACATTAGGATACTGATTAAAACACTTAATGATCTCTCTTGATTTTAAATTGCTGGTTTAGATTTGTGAGATGCCATCAAAGTATCTTTTTTCCTTCCTTTCCTTCACCCTAATCCTGCTTCTCCTTGCCCTTTTTCTGTTCACAATCCTTAAAGGTTGTGGTTCATTGGCACCAGCACGATCACAAACCAAATGATAACACCATGTTGAACACTGCATTGTTTAAAATATGTCCAAGACCAGAATATAAACACTGAAAGACAGTCATCTTTAAAATACAATTTCCTGGTTCAAAGCCCAAACTGTTCTTAAATGTGGAAACACTGAGGATTATGAATATAAAAGGAAATCCAAAGTCAGAATAAACTTTAACCTTCTAAAATACTTGCTGAAAAAAAAGATAATCCTGTAAATGTAAAAAACAAGTATAAAAGCTTAACATTTGAGTCTGAATGTGGGAGACAGCGATGCATTGCCAGATAATGGTGTTGGAACAGCATTCCTGTGACAACAAAACCATTTTTCATGCTCTTATACAAAATTGCATACCATATCACCTTCCAGTGGGAAAACTGCATCTCTTATGGGCAAAATGACAGCTTATCCTCAAATACTGTTCAACATGAGGAATGCTAGGTTTGGAAACTGCCTGAAAAGAAGGAAAACACAACAGCTGCAAAAAGGACTGTTTTCCTTGAGAAATCTTACCCAGGCTCTTGAGATGAAATTATACTTAAACAAAAATAATTTGCTTCTCTACTAAAACTTCCTAAGCCAGAAGTTTTTATGAAAAAAAAAGGTGAATGTACTGAATTTTATGCTTAATACAAATTTTAAGACCACAGAAAAATAATTAAAAAAAAAAAAAAGAAAAAGAGTAAAGTAGAAGTTTTTGTACAATTTAGCACCATAATAGAGTTAGACTTGTATGCCAGTTCTATCTCTGTGGTTGTACCTTAGAGCTGGTGTAGCTAACGTGAAGCACATTGACTTCAGTGACCTTTGAGAGAAGAATAACTGGACTTGCCGATCACAACAAATAATAGGTTTGATTTTTCTAATTTTTTTTTAAAAAAAATTTCCTTGTTTTTTTTCTTTGTCTTTTTAAAATTAACGTTGAGCTTCATTCGTCTTGGGCAGGCAGAATGCATTTCTGTCAGCTAAATCCAAGTCCGAGTCCTTTTGGTCTCTGGATGGCTCTTATTGGCTCTGCTATCCCTTTGCCGTCTGGTCCGAGGCCCGTGCCAGGGGTCCAGCCCATGCTCTGAAGCATTCTGTTTCCAATGTTGTTTTCTGGGATTGGTTGGGTGTTTTCACCTACAAACCCTGAGATTAAAGAAACACACAGCATTAATCAGCACTGCCTGCCATGTGGAGAAGAGCAGGATAATCTCCCTTAAAGCTTTAAACCTTCTTATTCTACCTAATTCATCTAACAGGTTGCTAGAACAGGCTGTCTTTGCACATGTTGACCTCCTGACTGCATATGATTCTAAATGCACTCTTATGCTTTGCTTTATTTTTAATGTCTTTTAAAGGCTCAGATTTTTAAGTGTGACAAGTATTGTCACAGACCTTTTATATTCCAGTATACCTCTGTTTCAAAGGACATCACTACTCCACACAAGTCTACCAACTTACCAGCAAGATTACCTGAATTTCTTTGTCCTGTAGTTAATAAACTGAGGCATATGATAGTAGCATGACCACATCACCACTCTTGGCAATATTCATTGTGCTCAAAATCTCTTTCAATAAGACAGAATAAATAATTTCTGATTAAACTATTACAGGTGTTATAAAAACAGCCCAGTCAAGTGACACCAAGCTGTGTGGCACAGTTGACTTGCTAGAGGGCAGGGATGCCACCCAGCAGGACCTGGACAGGTTGGAGAGGTGGGCCTAGGCCAACCTCATGAAATTCAACAAGGCCAAGTGTAAGGTCCTGCACCTGGGTAGGCACAATCCTAAGAACAAATATAGGCTGGGTGGTGAATGGTTTCTCCTGGAAGCCTTCTCTTCTCCAGGCTGCAGAGCCCCAACTCTTGTAGCCTGTCCTCATCGGAGAGCTGCTGCAGCCCTCTGAGCATCTTTGTGTCCTCCTCTGGACCCGCTCCAACAGTTCAATGTCCTTCCTATGCTCGGAGCTCCAGAACTGTACACAGTACTTCTAGAAAGCATGCTGGTTTTCCCTCCACTGCACATGCTTTTCTATCTCCTGTTAGAAAACTGAAACACTTTCCTAGAAGTCTTGTTTTATTCTCACACATCCTCAGATTAAAAAAAAAACAAAAACAAACTCAACACAAAATTGGGTAGAAACCACCATAAACTTGGCTTCACAACTCACTTTTTGGAAAGTAATCAAACAGTATATACTGTCCAAAGCATAATGTGTTTGGAGGCTTTGTATTGCAGGAAGAATAAGGCAAACCCAAAATCCCAACCAACTTGGCTATATTACTAATTGGTTAATTATTCCTTCTTGCAAATGAGGTGAAGATGGATAGCTTTTATTTTAATTGTAAAAAAGATTTAATATATGCAAGCAATCATTAGCAGCAAGTCTTTTTTATACAAATACTATCTATATCTGCCTTCAATATTCCTACAAATTTCACCCATAATTTGAAAAATGTATCTGTAAGGCAGTATAATTGAATCAGAAGACTATGGATAGCAGCCATTCCCTTTTCCTCCATTCCACAATAAATCAGTAATTGGGAAAAAGAAAAAAATTGCATTGCTGATTGACTGTACGATGGGAGAGCTCTTAAAAATCCTGCCTACACTGTGTGTTATTCCCCTGACCCCCATTCCTGTGCTTTGGGCATTTATTTTCTAATTAAAAGCTGTAATTGTCCTTGCAATAGTCATCTTCAAGTTCAGTTTTTAATTCATGCCTCTGGCACTTCTTGGACTAGCCAGTAGGGCCTGTTAGATAGGATGGGCCAAGCACATTGGCTTTCAAAATGGTTGTGCTTCCTCTGGGATGTGTTCAGTCTTGACCCACCCAGAAGCAAGAGCAAAATCAACCCACTGATTCATCCCACAAAAGCCAGTTTTCCTAAATTTATTCCTGTGAGATTCTATGGGTTTCCAGGAGTTAGAAGGAAGTTCCAGTATTAATAACTTCAGAGAATCCCAGAATGTCACTGGTTGGAAGGGACCTCAAAAGCTCATCCACTCCAATCCCCTGCCACAGCAGGATCACCTATACCAGATCACATAGGAATGCATCCAGGTGGGGTTTTGAGTATCTCCAGAGAGGGAGACTCCACAGCCCTCCTGGGTAGCCTGTTCCAGTGTTCTGTCACTCTCACAGTGAAAAAAATTTTCCTCATGTTTCCATGGAATTATGCCTCGACTTCTACCCATTGCCCTTGTCTTGTCATTGGGCATCACTGAGAAGAGTCTGAGAAGGCTTTGAGGAGACCTGAGACCTGATAGTAGCCTTCCAGTATCTGAAGGGGGTCTACAGGGAGGCTGGGGAGGATTATTTACAAGGTCTTGCAACGACAGGACAGGGGGCAGTGGGTTTGAACTGGCAGAGAGGAGATTTAGACTGGATGTTAGGAGGAAGTTGTTTACAGTGAGGGTGATGAGACACTGGAACAGGTTGCCCAAGGAGGTTGTGGCTGCTCCCTCCCTGGAGGTGTTCAAGGCCAGGTTGGAGGAGGCCTTGAGTAACCTGTCCTAGTGGGAGGTGTCCCTGCATATAGCAGAGGGTTGGAACTAGATGATCCTTGAGGTCCCTTCCAACCTTACCTTTCTATGATTCTATGATTCCATTCTCTTGGTATTTATTCTTTATATATTTATAAACACTGAAAAGGTGACCCCTTGGTCTACTCCTCTCCAAACTGGAGAGATCCAGTTCCCTCAGTCTCCCATAAGGAATTTGTACGAATCTCCTGTGCAGAGCCTTTTCTATCTACAGAATGAAAATATTTTTAGCAACCATAGCAACATGGTTCCTGATCTACCAGATGAGTACTATGTAGAAGTGGTTGCCATTACACAAGTGAGGAGCAGGAACTCACCTTGACAAGACAGCACTGTAAAATACCTTCACTTACCTTCTTTCGCTGCAGTGCTGCCAACTGAAATAAAAGAGAACCTAACCAGGCCAATACTCAAACCTTTGTATGTATGAACGGACACACTTCAAAGTCTACATGTATTATGCATCTGACTTCACATACAAGAATGTGGAATCCATGAATAGAAAGGGGCAAAACAAGGAAGGCAAAACCGAAGAAAAAAACATCACATTTTAAATTTTGGTATGATATTTATGATCAATGAAAAATATGGGAACGTATTTTTTTTTCTTAACAGCTGTTGAGACAGGTATGTCCTGGTTAAATAGTACACTAGCATTCAGTGCCATACCCTTGATTTTACAGTGATTGCCATGAATTAATTTAATTCCATCTGTAAGCTAAAATCAGATCAGAGGTCTAATGCTGCTGCAGGCTCCACATCTGTTTAATCATTTTTGGATACAACAGCTTGCAAAAGTTCAGGTTTTGAATTTGCTTCGTATTTAAGGAACAATATTACATCAGTGTACAACACCTTCAGCAGGAAAAATATGAGCCTATGCACAGTTTTGATCTGACAGATCCACTTTATTTGCAAAATGCTTCTAAAAAATTAAAAGCTCACCAATTAAGTTATCATTTATTATAGGATAATAAAAGAGCTGTGACTCTGCATACCACTATTGTGACACCACTTATTTGGATGATCCAGCTGCTGGATAAAACTAACATCAAGCATGTTTGGTTTAAACTGGGGTGAATAAATTCATCATACAGAGGTTCAATGTGTTAAACGACCCTTATTTAAGAAAATATTAAAAAAACTTCCCCCTCCTCCCCCTCAGTTGTAAGAAACAAATGAAGGCATATTGAAGTAATTTCATCTCTGGCCATTGAAGTATTTTTGATGTTAAGAAACACCAAAATAGGGTTTTTAAACAGTTCTGAGAAAACGATACTGTATATAAATACAGTTTTTGGCCTTTCATCTTTTTTTTTTTTTATATGATTAAGACTTGTGAGCAGAACAGCGATGCCTTTGCAGCGCATACCACAACTATTATTTCCTCTTCTATCGCTCCCAGCAGCCTTAAATCCTTTAAATCCTTTCCTAGAAGGATCTCTTTTTGCTTGGGTAATTTTTGCAATACATGGCCTGCTAACCCTTACCCCCTACCCTGGATCTCACTTACGCCTATCACAGCAGAGTCAGTCTTTCTACCTCAAATCTTCCAAGGAGCATTGTGGATGGTAATTCACTTGCGTAATTGGCTCAAGAGATGAAAATCTTGTATCTGCCTCTCTTGGCCACTAATCTATCCAGCTGACTGCAAGCCTAATTGGCAGCTTGTTTAGTAATTTGGCTCCTAAAGTGTTGTATTGATGTTGGATAAACAGCCAATGGAAGGAGAAACGATACATGCTGCTTCACTTTAAAAGCCAGTGCACTTTCCCCCTCGTTTTCTGAAAGCATTTAATATTCCATCTCTTCTTTTTCTTTTTCTGACTCCTCAACAGCCAGATGAACAGTAGGGACTGATCCTGACACACGAGACAATTTTACAAGGATTGCTATCAGAAGAATACAATGCTGCAGTACATCCTTTTTATGCCAGCTCTCCCTTAACTAGCAAAATGGGAAATCAGCCTGCCTAGATGTTTATATTCTTTAAACTGTTTTGGATAATTACGCAGTCAGTATCATGAGCATAGCCGACAGCCATGCTGTGCATACACAGCGTACTATGGCTGCATATCCAAAAAGAACCACAACAAACCAGCTATGAAAATGCTGTATTTGAGACTGCATGTTTATACTAGACTTTCATACATCCCTCACACTCAGCTGCCCAAGACTGTGTCTACAGAATAATCTTAGAATGATTATAGTTCAGGTGAGTCTGCTTGCATTGCGCTTTATTATCACAGTATCACAGTATCACCAGGGTTGGAAGAGACCTCANATTCCAGTAGCCAGTGACTCTCTCAGTGAAGAACTTTCTCCTCACCTCCAGCCTAAACTTCCCCTGGCACAGCTTGAGACAGCTTATTCTACCAAGCAGAGACGTAACAACAGCAGAGAGGACACAGATACAACTTAAGTAGGTGCTGGAAACCTCCATGTTTACTCAGCATTCACAGTAGAATTTTGTTAATGCCTGCACTGCCACATTTTTAACGCCAAGGGGTATTAAAGGAAACGTTGCATAGTTGTGGCATGGGTAAATGTATTCTTTCTTGTGGCATAGACCTTAGATTTAAATAAATTTTCAACTCTCATGAACATATAAACATAAATCCACATACTGATGAAAACTGAGACAATGGACTTCAGGTTTGACTGCTCATCCAGTACCACAAGTCAATTGGAATCGGATTTACAGGTGTTTTTCTCCTTCCATGCTTAATTGGACTACACTAGGTGCAAAGTGTGACTTCATTCAGCCTTTACTACTACTAAAATTGGTTGACAACCATTGGAAGGATTAGATTTATCCCACTCCAAGGGGCATCTCTTGAATATCTGTGAATGTCTTTCCACTTGGGTCCAAAGGAGGTCAGTTTTACACCTTGTCTAAGCTAACAAAAGCACTGTCACAAACCAGCATTTTGGAAGAAGTATTCTCACTGGAGACTATTCCAAAGCACCGATCAAAAACCCTGAACATCAGCAAAATTGCTCCCTTCTCATAAGCATTCCCTGACTTTCACAAAAAAAGACTTGCAACCTAAGACTGAAACCCAGAGGGAAGGGATTTAAATCATAGTAATACTCTGAAAACAGACAGTGAGGTTATTGCTAATTTCAGCAGAACGGTCATGGATCAAATTGATATTAGGACTATGGACATAATTGCAGCTCTACATGATTCTAACTCAAGTTGGGATGGATTGTCAGGATACTGGAGGTGAAGTTCCACTTCTGTTCCACACCTATGTGGTTGGAGTGTTATCTTCTGTCAAATTATTTTCATTTAAAAAGTCATTAAAACTAGGAAAATGCATCTGCATTTTTTTTTTACTACAGGCTAAATAACCATTTGCCTATTTATTTATGCAAACAATGCTCACTGTGATCACTTTATCAGTGATGAAGGCATCAGAATGTAAATCTTACCCATTACATTAGCATTGGCAGCCTCTGTAGGCTGAAAGGTAAACTTCTCTTACAATCAATGAATTAAAATTTACTCTAGCTGTAGGAGAAATCAAAATCTTTTTTTATGACACTTGGAGCATAACAAATATCTACAATAGCTTTTATCAGAAGCTTTCCCACCAATTGTAAAGCTTTTATAGAAAGACAGGAAACAGAAATTCAGACTTGCCTGTGCTGGAAACTTGACCAATTAATTTTATATTTTCACATGATGAAAATATTTTCTCACATCTTAAAGTTATTTTTATACCCCGTAAGTGGCAAAAACCTTCTGCATAAAGCTATCAGGTCTGTGCATAAGTCTCCTTCCTTATTCAA
>VWZE01007625.1:0-18144 GCA_013396675.1 Eubucco bourcierii | reverse complement strand
CCCAAACCATCACAGACATTTACTGCCTGCAGAGCTGGCTTGAATGCTAACATCCTCTGGAACTCCACTGTTAGCTTTGGGGAATGTCTTTGGATGGAGCAAACCTCTCTTGGGAAATACCTGTTCAGCAATGTGCAATCCTATTTATTTCTTTATTTTCCTTCAGGGAATTTTGCCAAACCTCAGCACTGGATTAAAGGATTGAACCAAAGGATTTTGGTAAGGTCAGAGGACTCCACACAGAGCTGCTGGAATTTCCTTTTGTGGTGAGGCACACAGTTGAAGCAGAGCCCAAACATTTCCATTCCATTAAAGCTGAGTATTTGTTTATCCTGACCATAGAATCACAGAATGGGTTAGGTTGGAAGGGAGCTCAAAGCTCAGCCAGTTCCAACGCCCCTGCCATAGGCAGGGACACCTCCCACCAACACAGACTGCTCAAGGCCTCATCCAGCCTGGTCCTGATCACCTCCAGGGAGGTTGTGGAGCACAGAAGCACAGAATGGGATCAAAGATCACGTTGGGTGATTCTGTGCTCCACAGCCTCCCTGGGCAACCTGTGCCAGTGTCTCACCACCCTCACTCTCAAGGATTTCTTCCTCACCTCTATGCTTAATCTCCCCTCTCCCAGCTCAAAGCCATTGGCCCCAATCCTGCCACTCCCAGTCCTCATCAGAAGTCCCTCCCCAGCTCTCCTGGAGCCCCTTCAGGTACTGGAAGGCTGCTCTAAGGTCTCCCTGGAGCCTTCTCTTCTCCACCTGCACAGCTCCAACACTCCCAGCTTGTCCCCATAAGGGAGCTTGTCCATCTGTCCTGTGATCATCTTTATGGCCTCCTCTGGACCCTCTCAGCAGCTCCAGGTCCTCCTTGTGCTGTATTCCCCAGAGCCAGAGGCAGTGCTGCAGGTGAGGTCTGAGCAGAGCAGAGCAGAGGGGCAGAATCCCCTCCCTGTGCTGCTGCTCTTCCTGTGCTGCCTGCAGCCAGCACACAGCTGCCTCTGGGCTGCCAGTGCCCAGGGCTGGCTCCTGGGCAGTTTGTCACCAGCTGACACCCCCAAGGCCTTCTGCAGGAAAGCTCTCCTGAGGCAGGACACTTGGCCCATGTGACTTTGCTGCCTGAGTTGTTCCAGATCCAAAGAGGAGAGCTCACAACTTTTTTTTGCAGAGCAGGATCCTTTGCAGACATCCCTGCCAGCCCTGGGAGCAGCACAGCTCTCCTAGCTCTGCTGAGACATCTTTGGAGGCCAACTCCACGAGACAGACAACCTAAAGCTTCCAGCATCTGAGCACTTGAGTTTGCAATATTAATGATGCTCCTTCAATAAGGTCTTCCCTTCCCCTCCCTCTACTCTCTTCTGAGCTTCTCAATGCCTATCAAAAGCTGAGAGCACACAGCCTGGATGGCAAAGCAGAGATCAAGAAGAGACAACCTGGACCTTAACATCACTGAATCCATATTTGATATGCCCAGGTCAGAGCAGAGCACTCTGCAGCACAGCAGCCCAAAGCTCTCCAGCTGCTCTGCCTGACAGGAAGGCAGACAAAGCCCAGCTAAAATAAGATGCACATCTTTAACATCTCCAGAGTAATTAACTACTGAAAGAACTTCCCAGGCAAGGAATTAAGCACAGATTACCTGAAAGATCCTGGGATTTTCCAGCTCAGGTTTTCTTCTTTTCCCTGTTAGGCAAATCAGAGCCTGAGGTGAAATGAGTCATGGATTTCAAACTTAATCCTAGTGTGCACAGGGTGATGAAGATGCTGAGGGGCCTGGAGCAGCTCTATGAAGAGGAAAGGCTGAGAGCCTGCAGTAGAGCAGCCCAAGAGGGGATCTGTGAGGCCACAGCTGGAGTCCTGGGTCCAGTTCTGGGCTCCCCAGTTCAGAAGAGGCAGAGAAATGCTGGGGAGAACCCAAGGGAGGCTGTGAAGATGCTGAGGGGCTTGAAGCAGCTCTGTGAGGAGCAAAGGCTGAGAGCCTGCAGAAGAGCAGCCCAGAGGGGATCTGTGCAACTTTCAGCAAGAGCTAAAGGGTAGGGGGCAAGAAGATGGGGCCAGGGACAGGACAAGGGGCAAGGGGCACAAAGTGGAACCCAAGAGGTTTCCCCTGAACAGTAGGAGAAACTTCTTTGGTGTGAGGGTGCTGGAGCCTGGAGCAGGCTGCCCAGAGAGGTTGTGGAGTTTCCTTCTGTGGAGAGCTTCCAACTTGNGCTGAGAGCCTGCAGAAGAGCAGCCCAGAGGGGATCTGTGCAACTTTCAGCAAGAGCTAAAGGGTAGGGGGCAAGAAGATGGGGCCAGGGACAGGACAAGGGGCAAGGGGCACAAAGTGGAACCCAAGAGGTTTCCCCTGAACAGTAGGAGAAACTTCTTTGGTGTGAGGGTGCTGGAGCCTGGAGCAGGCTGCCCAGAGAGGTTGTGGAGTTTCCTTCTGTGGAGAGCTTCCAACTTGCCCTGGGCATTGTGATCCTGGGCAAGCTGCTGTGGGTGCCCTGCTTTAGCAGGGGGGGTTGGACTCCAGAGGTTCCTTCCAAACCCCACCAACATGTTGTAAAGGATTCCAATGTCCAGGGTTTGGAAGCTCTCCACAGATGGAGACTCCACAACCTCTCTGGGCAGCCTGCTCCAGGCCTCCAGCACCCTCACACCAAACAACTTTCTCCTGTTCAGATGGAGCCTCCTGGGTTCCAGTTTGTGCCCAGTGCCTCTTGTCCTGTCCCTGGGCACCACGGACAAGAGCCCAGCCCCAGCCTCTTGTCTCCCACCCTTTATCCCTTGCTGAGCATTGCACAGATCCCCACTGGGCTGCTTTTCTGCAGGCTCTCAGCCCCAGGGCTCTCAGTCTTTGCTCCTCACAGAGCTGCTCCAGGCCCCTCAGCAGCCTCACAGCCTCGCTTGGATTCTCTCCAGCACTTCTCTGTCTCTTCTGAACTGGGAAGCCCAGAACTGGACCTGGGACTCCAGCTGTGGCCTCACCAGGTCAGAGCAGAGGGGGAGAAGGATCTTCCTCTACCTCTGTTCCCTGGGACAGGACATGGGCTCTGCTGGGCCACTGGCACCTGCCCCAGGTTTTCCCTGTGCTCAGCAGGCTGCAGCCAAAGCAGTGACTCTCAGCACTGGGGCTGGAAGCAGCTGCTGGCCTCACAGGACACAGAGATTCCCGGGGGGGAAGCTCGCTCTGCTCCACTCACTGTGGGGTGCTGTGGTACTGCCTGTCCCCCAAAGGGCTGAGCCATGGGCAAGGTGCTGAAGGGCAGGGAGGACAGGCAAGGGAGGGATGTTCCCGGGAAGCAGCCCTGTGTCCCAGCACAGGATGTCCTCCTGCCCTTCCTCCTCCCCAGCAGATTAAAAGGGCTATGAAAGGAGCAGCAGATAAGGCCCAGGAGCAAAGTGCTGCAGGGCTCATTCCCCTCTGGGACTTCAAAGGATCCTCCTGCAGCACCCTCCCCTGTGGTGCCCAATGGCCTGGGCATGATGCCCTTGGGCAGTGAGGTGCTTTGGTACCTTGAAGTCTGTGGTATTGGGTTGGACTTGATGATCTTTGAGGTCTCTTCCAACCTTGGTGATACGGTGAGGATGCTGCAGAGCTGGGGGAAGATGAAACCTCCCCAAACTGGGGGAGGGGAGATTTAGACTGGATGTTGGGAGGAAGTTGTTTGCAGTGAGGGTGGTGAGACACTGGCACAGGTTGCCCAGGGAGCTTGTGGCTGCTCCCTCCCTGGAAGTGTTCAAGGCCAGGTTGGATGAGGCCTTGAGTGAGCTGTGCTAGTGGGAGGCGTCCCTGCCTATGGCAGAGGGTTGGAACTGGATGATCTTTGAGGTCCCTTCCAACCTTACCCATTCTATGATTCTAAGATCCTTCACTAAAGCAGGTTGCCCACAGCCCTGCCCAGCCTCACCTTCAATATCTCCAGCCATGGGACCTCAGTCACCTACCTGGGCAACCTGTTGCAGTGTTCCAGCCTCCTCCTGGTGCAGAACTTGTTCCTCACATCCAAACTCAATCTGCTCTGCCCTAGTTGGAAGCCGTTGCCCTCATCCTATCACTACAGGCCTTGGCTCAGGTCTTACCCTTGCCACCCACTCCTTCTTCTGCTGTCTTCTGGGATCAGGATCTTCTCCAAGCTGACCTGGGAGCTCTGTTTTCATCTGTGTGACCTTTGAGAGGGTTTGGTAGCCAGAGTTTCACACAACAGCAGTGCCCTTCTGGTAGGAGCTAGGGCACAACTGCTCAGGTTGCTTGTTCCCAGGGCTGTGGCAGTAGCCTGACATTTCTCTGT
This sequence comes from Eubucco bourcierii, assembly GCA_013396675.1. Taxonomy (NCBI): domain Eukaryota; kingdom Metazoa; phylum Chordata; class Aves; order Piciformes; family Ramphastidae; genus Eubucco; species Eubucco bourcierii. Next base: position 13,871 of record VWZE01007625.1, on the reverse strand, counting down.
CTCTGCTCCTGGTGTTGCAGGAAGACTTCTGCTGAGTTCTGCTTTCTGCCTCCAGCACAGGCACCCTGGGGAGCCACCGAGCTCGGCTGCCTGGGGCACACAGCTGTGCCCAGGGCATCTCTGCAGCTCCACTCCTCCCTGCCCAGCACTCCCAGCACACTGCTGGCAGGGTGTTTGCCACCACTGTCTGCTCATGTCTTTGCTTGGAAGTTTGCTGCTCATGAGTTATAGCTGGGACGTCCTCCAGGAGCTCATCATCAGGAAAGGAGGTTGCAGAGAGGTGGGGGTTGGCCTCTTCTCCCAGGGAGCAAGAACGGGAGGAAATGGCCTCAGGTTGCACCAGGTGGGATATTAGGAAAAATGCCTTCACTGAACTGGGTACTGGGCACTGGGCAGGACCAGGCTGCCCAGGGAGGTGGTGGAGTCATCACTCCTGGAAGGGTTTAAGAGCTATTTGGCTGAGGGCCATGGTCTGAGAGCTCTGTGCAGGGAGATGCTGGATCATGCTTGGCCTCAATGATCTCCAGGGGCTCCTCAGCCAGGGCACTCTGTGCCTCTGCCCTGCCCTGAGCTGAGTTGGGCTTTGCTGAGGATGTGCTTTCCACAGGTAGCAGGGAAAGCTGCTTGGAACTTCACTCCTCCAGAGGAATGGCAGAAGAAGGCTTCACTTGGTGGGTGCCCTCCCAGCCCTGCTTGCCCTGTGATGCTGCTGCTGTTCTCCCAGCAGCTCTGCAGCCCTGTGCTGATGCTTGCTGCACTGCCTGCAGCCAGAGATGCTGGTGAGGAGCAGCTCCCCGCTGGCAGCAGCTGTGCCTTGGAGCCTCTTTCTTCCCGAGGGGGTTTTCCTTCATTTGAGGAGATCTGAGGCTTTCCTTGGAGCCTACATTCACTCACAGTTTGCCTCTGGGAGAGGCAGGAATAGGGGAAGCAGCAGAGAGAAGGCAATGGAGATGTAATGTGTCCTATGTCCTGTTGTTCCAGACCTTTCTGTAAGGGGTGACGAGGGGGCTGAGCATGAGGAATTTGGGCTGCAGCTGGCAAGAGGGGCACTGGGTGCCTGCTGGCTGGCAGAGGTGGTGGACAGCTCTGTGGTGCAGGGCAGAGGGTACCTGGCATGCAGAGATGCCTTGCAGGAGGCTGGGAGAAAGGCCCTGGGAGAGGTCAGGAGCTGTGGGCAATGGAGGGAGATTACATGGGAGATATTTTGGGCAGGGGAGGGGTGGACACCCCAAAAGGGGCACAGGGTCTGTCCCAACCTGATGATAGGACAAGGGTAGTGATTTCTCCCTGTCTTTAGAGGGATGGGCTGTTGGCTGGAGGTACTGAGAGGAGCAAGGAGGGAAGGGGTAGGCACAATCCCAAGCACAAATACAGGCTGGGTGTTTGGTGAATGGCTGGAGAGCAGCCCTGAGGAAAAGGACCTTGGAGTCTGGGTTGATGAAAAGCTCAACATGAGCCTGCAGTGTGAGTGCAGCCCAGACAGCCAACCGAGTCCTAGGCTGCATCAAGAGCAGTGTGGGCAGCAGAGCAAGGGAGGGGATTCTGCCCCTTTACTCTGCTCTTGTCAGACTCCACCTGCAGTCCTGTGTGCAGTTCTGGAGCCCTCAGTACAGGAAGGACATGGAAGTGTTGGAGTGGGTCCAGAGGAGGCCACCAAGATGCTGAGAGGGCTGCAGCAGCTCTGCTGTGAGGACAGGCTGAGAGAGTTGGGGCTGTGCAGCCTGGAGAGGAGAAGGCTTCGAGGGGACCTGATAGTAGCCTTCCAGTATCTGAAGGGGGCCTACAGGAAGGCTGGGGAGGGACTATTGACAAGGTATTGTAACAACAGGACAAGGGGAATGGGTTTGAACTGTCAGAGAGGAGATTTAGACTGGATGTTAGGAGGAAGTTCTTTACTGTGAGGGTGGTGAGACACTGGCACAGGTTGCTCAGGGAGGTTGTGGCTGCTCCCTCCCTGGATGTGTTCAAGGCCAGATTGGATGAGGCCTTGAGTGCCCTGTGCTAGTGGGAGGTGTCCCTGCCTATGGCAGAAGGTTGGAACTAGATGATCCTTGAGGTCACTTCCATCCTTCCCATTCTATGATTCTGTGATTACAAGAAAGGATGCCAAGGCAAGGGGGCACTGGGCTGGCAGGGCAGGAGGACAGAGGGACTCTCTTCTGCCTCAGAGTTTGTTGCTCAGTTTCTCAGGCTGTGTCCCAGCCAGCAAACCACCCTCCCCTTCCCAGTGCCTCTGGCATTTGGAGATGCTGCTGGGACCCCCAAGGCTGCTCAGCATAGCCCTGGGCACAGGCTTCACTCCAGCAGAAGAAGCTGTCCTGCAGCTGACACAGGGTTTGCTAGTTATGGGCTGGAGCCAGACACGGGAGGGAGCTCAGCACATCCCTGGAGAGCTCAGCATCGCCTCGGGCACGGCTGCCTCGGGTCCTGTGGTGCCCTGAGCTGCTAGGGTGCCAGGGCCCCCATGCAGGGAGCTGCCTGGGGGCTGCTCTGCATCAGGGTGCTGCTCTGAGCTGGGTTTTCTTTTAAAGCCATCATCAGGAGAGGTATGAGCCAACTGCAGTGTGTCAGTGGTGCCGTGTGAGTGGCTCCCCGGGAGGCTGCCTGCCCTGGAGGTGCCAAGCTGCTGCTGCTGCCCTTGGAGAGGAGCCAGCTCCAGCACTACAATTTCGTTACATGACTCCAGCAGCTGCAAGGGAAAGAGCTGTGCCGTGAGACAGGAAGGAAAATAAGGCTTGGGCTCTCGCCCTTTGGAAGGGAGAAGCACACAGGACAGGGCTGTGAGGTTCTCCTGACTGCACCCATGGGGATGTGATGAGGGCTTAGCCCCCCCTCAGGCTCTCTCAGCTCCCCCTGGGACTGGAAGCACCATCCTGTGGCCCTCCCAGTCCTGTGAGGCTCAGGGCAAGGCTGTTGTATGTTTCTTGCTGCCCACCCAGAAGACCTGTGTCTCAGCCTGACCCTATCCAGGTCCAGGCTTGAAGTTTGTAGATGGGACAGCAGGAACCACTCAGCCAAAGGGCACCACTGGCTGTGCAAAGGGGCTAAAGTGCTATAGAAACAGAGACCATGGGAAGAACTACAGACCCACTCCTTTCTCGTCCCAGAGGAAGTTTTCTTCCCTCATCCCATCTCCAGCCTCCTCAGCTAATCTAGACCCTTGGCCTCACCAATCACTTCCCTTCCATCTCTAAATCACAGAATCATAAGATCACAGAGTGATCTGGATTGGAAGGGAGCTCCAGAGCTCATCCAGCCCAGCCCCTGCACTCAGCAGGGACATCTCCACCAGAGCAGGTTGCCCACAGCCCTGTCCAGCCTCACCTTGAGTATCTCCAGCCATGGGGCCTCAGCCACCTCCCTGGGCAACCTGTGGCAGTGCTCCAGCAGCCTCCTGGTGCAAAACTTGTTCCAGGATTGGGCTGGATGAGCTTTGAAGCTCCCTTCCAACCCAGACCTTTCTGTGACTCTATGATGTAACACCTTCAAGCAAGAGGTCTCAGCTCTGCACAGGGAAGGTCCGGCAGGTGATGTACAGAGTCCATCAACAAATCCTGTTGAGTCCTGACCCATATCTGAGGTGCCAAAGCAGGCTGCAGACACAGGCTGTGTGCTGCAGACACTCCTGGCACCCACAGAAACACTCCTGATAAAGGCAGGCAGTAAAATCATAGATGGAACAATAATTACCCAGGGGCTGGAAGGGGATAAAAAGGGAAAGAGCCTTGATGTAACATAAACATCATAAAAGGCCATCAAGGTTGAGCAAAGGGAAGTGTGAGAGAGACTGAAGGTTGGCACCAAATGTATACAAACAGAAGGAGCCAATCTAGCATGGCCTGGAATTAAAGCAAGCTATGGATGGGCTGGAATGGAGAACAGATGAAGCTGAGATGAAAACAGGCAAGGAAATAGGTGGATGGATGGGTTACAGCACTGAGAGCTGCAACCCAGACCTGTGGAGCTCCTGAACAACCCCTGGTGAGGGCCACCTCCAGAAAGTTGAGTGAGACTGAGGAGAGGGAGAGCAGGAGGAGAGGGGAAGGCCAAAGCTCTGATGGCTGGCAGCAGCAGTGAGGTGAGGAGCAAGGCAGAGGTGGGGAGGGCAGGCTGAGGGCAGCCCTGCCTGAATTATCACCTAGGCCTGGCCAAAAGAGGAGCAGGTGCCTGCTGGCAAAGCCTCAGCTGGAGCAGGGCAGTGGGGAGCCCTGCCAGGACGTGGGTGGAGGCTCCTGCCTGGCACAGAGCAGCATGGGTAAGGGCAGAGAGCTGCCTAGTTGAGGCAGGGCTGAGGTGCTCTGTCCCCTCCACACAGTTTGGAGTCCATTCAGCTGACCTCAAGGTCCCTCACTCCTGGGAGTGGAAAGGCAGATGGTGAAGCAGAGACCAAGAGGAGCCTCCTGTCACTGCTGCCATCAGCCTGGAGCCACTGAGAGGTGCTGCTTGTGGAATGAGGGCAGAGGCATCCTCCAGCTGCTGCCAGTGCCAAACATTTCTTGTTCCTCATGGACTCTTATTAGCACCTCCACAAGCAACAGAGCTGCAAGCAAGGTCTTCCTCACCTCTGCTAATTATTAATCCTGCTTCTGGTGAGCTTAGCTGTCTGTCAGCTGCTGACAGGAAGGGAATAGTGGGAGAGCCTTGAAACAGCCTCTGATGACTCAGTGGAAGCACTGCCAGGGTTGCAGGGCGCAGGAGCCTGCTGCCTTCAGGGGTCGTTGTCTACCTGCTCCAACCCTGCACTCAGGCTGCCCAGCCTGGACCTACAATCATAGAAGCACAGAATGGGAAGGTTGGAAGGGACCTCAAAGCTCAGCCAGTTCCAACCCCCTGCCACAGGCAGGGACACCTCCCACTAGCACAGGGCACTCAAGGCCTCATCCAACCTGGTCCTGAACACCTCCATGGAGGCTGTGGAGCACAGAAGCACAGAATGGGATTGAAGATCCCATTCTGTGCTTCTGTGCTCCACAACATCCCTGGGCAACCTGTGCCAGAGTCTCACCACACTCACTGCAAACAACTTCCTCCTAACATCCACAATCAATCTCTCCTCTGACACTTCAAACCCATTCCTCCTCCTCCTGCCATTCCCAGCCCTTGTCAATAGTCCCTCCCCAGCCTTCCTGCAGCCCCCTTCAGATCCTGCAAGGCCACTCCAAGCTCTCCTGGAAGCCTTCTCCTCTCCAGGCTGCACAGCCCCAACTCTCTCAGCCTGTCCTCACAGCAGAGCTGCTGCAGCCCTCTCAGCATCTTGGTGACCTCCTCTGCACTGCCTCCAACACTTCCATGGCCTTCCTGTGCTGGGGGCTCCACAACTGCACCCAGGACTGCAGCTGGGGTGTGAGGAGAGCAGAGCCAAGGGGCACAATCCCCTCCCTTGCCCTGCTGCCCACACTGCTCTTGCTGCAGCCCAGCACACAGTTGCTGTCTGGGCTGCACTCACACTGCAGCCTCAGGTTGAGCTTTTCTTCACCCCAGACCCACAGGGCCTGTTCCTCAGGGCTGCTCTCAGCCATTCCCCACCCAGCCTGGAGCTGTGCTTGGGACTGTGCCTACCCAGCTGCAGGACCTTGCACTTGGCCTTGTTGACCTCAGAGGAGACTCTGAGATCAGGTTCAGGAGCCTCCCAGGGACAATGCTGACAGGAAGCTGTTTCAGTGCTGTTGTTCCTGATAGCCACTGCTGCTCACACTGAGGTGGCTCATCAGGACCTTTGCTGGTCTAGGGCAAGCAATGGCTCTTGGGTAGTAACCCAGCAGCTGCTCTGCTGTGAGGACAGGCTGAGAAAGTTGAGCTTGTTTCATTTGGAGAAGAGAAGACTTCAAGGAGACCTCATTTTGGCCTTTCAGTATCTGAAGGGGGCTGAAAGCAAGCTGGGGAGGGACTTTTTAGGGTGTTAGGTAGTGATAGGACTGGGGGGAATAGATCCAAGCTAAAGGAGGGCAGATTTAGGTTGGATGTTAGGAAGAAGCTCTTCACCATGAGGGTGGTGAGACCCTGGCACAGGTTGCTCAGGGAAGTGGTAGAAACCTTGTCCCTGGATGATTATAAGGCCAGGCTGGATGTGGCTCTGGGCAACCTGATCTAGTGTGAGGTGTCCCTGCCCATGGCAGGAGGGCTGGAGCTGGATGATCCTTGAGGTGCCTTCCAACCCTAACAGTTCTGTGACTCAGACTGCATCACAGCTCCTTTGTGACCCTTTCTTCCTTTTTTTTTTTTTTTTTTTTTTTTTTTTTTTAAATGTGAATGGTTGTATCAAAACTCAAGAGGAAAAAGCTGAAAGCCACCAGGCCTACTCCACCCTTCCTGTGTGCAGATATTTGCTAAGCCAGACAAGGATGTTTTGCAGAGGCAAGGATACATTTTCCAGAGAGAAGCCTGAAAGCAACATGTCCTGTCCTTGTCAAAGCCCCTGGGCAGGGAGAGTGTCACACGGTGTCAGAAAGGTGCCAGAGGGATTAGGAGATGCACCAAATGAATCATAGAATTACAGAATAGCTTTGGTTTGAAGAGAGCCTCCAAGCTCATCCAGTACAACCTTCAACCCAGCACTGAAGAATCAGCACTAACCCATGGCCCTGAGCACCAGGTCCCCATGCTGCTTGAGCACCCTCAGGGATGGTGACTCCAGACCTGCCCTGGGCAGTCTGTGCCAATGTCTAAGAACCCTTCCAGTGCACAACTATTTCCTAGCAGTCAGCCTGAGCCTCCCCTGGGACAGCCTGGAACCATTTCCTCTGCTCCTGTCTCTTGCCACCGAGGAGCAGAGGCTGCCCCCTCCTCGCTCCAACCTCCCTGCAGGGAGCTGTAGAGAGCAACGAGCTCTGCCCTCAGCCTCCTCTTCTGCAACCTAAGCACCTCAGTTCCCTTAGCCCCTCCTCACAGCCCAGCTGCTCCAGGCCCTTCCTCAGCCTGGCTGCCCTGCTCTGGACAGGCTGCAGCCCCTCAATGTCCTTCCTGCAGTGAGAGGCCCAGAGCTGAACACAGCACTTGAGGTGTGGCCTCCCCAGTGCTGAGCCCAAGGCCATGATTCTCTCCTGTCCCTGATGCCCACCCAAGCCAGGATGCCATTGGCTTTCTTGCCCACATGAGCACTGCTGGCTTGTGGTCAGTGACTGCCAACCAACACCTCCAGCTCCCTCTCCATGCTGCAGCTTTCCAACCACACATCCCCAGGTCTGGAGGTCACCATAAAGCTGTTGTGACCCAGGTGCAGGACCTGGCACTTGGCCCTACTGAACTTCATACAATCAGCCTTGGCCCATGGCTCTCACTGGTACAGATCCTGCTTTAAAGCTTCCCTACCCTCTGGCAGATGGAGACAGCCACCCAACTTGGTGCCGTCTGCACTCTCTGAAGTGATATGCAAAGTGCTCACCTGTCTCCAAAGCTCTTCATTTATAGCTTTACCTATGAGCAAGCCTGCAGCTGGAGGAGGCAGCCAAAGTGGTTTCAGCCCCTGCAAACCAGGGGTTTCTTTTTTCTAGAAGCCAGGCTCCAAACGACCCCCACCTGCTCTGCCAGAACAGCCAGGTTGAATGATGGATGCTTTACAGATTCACAGACTACATCAGGGTGGAAGGGACCCTCAAAGGGCACCCTGTCCAACCCCCCTAGAGATAGCAGGCACATCCCCAACTAGCAGGTTGCTCATTGATTTAGGAGAGGATTGGAAGTGGCAGCTGATAACAAGGGGCTCAGCTCTCCTCAAAGGCTGACCTGAATTATGGAGCCTGTATCTTAGTTTAATCCTTCAGCAGCATCTCAGCCGAGCCCCCTTTACTGCTTTCTTACCTGAGTAGCTGTGAGAAGCATCCCAGCTCTAACCTCCCTGCCTTCACAGGGTCATGGAATGCTTTGGCTTGGAAGGGACCTTAAAGCTCATCCAGTGCCAACCCCGTCCCTGGGCAGGGACACCTCCCACCAGCACAGGCTGCTCAAGGCCTCATCCAGCCTGATTTGGAACACCTCCAGGGAGGGAGCAGCCACAAACACCCTGGGTAACCTGTGCCAGGGTCTCACCACCCTCACTCTTCAGAATTTCCAAACCATCACCAGATTGGCCTCACTTGCTTTGGGGGCTCTGCTCACCCTCCAGCTCCTAGCACCTGAGTCACACCTCCAGCAAAGCTCAAATCCACAGCTCAGAGGTTTGCCTGCTGAAACCAAGTTCCCAGCACTCAGTCTGTGCCTGGTGAAGCTCCTGAGAGCCTCTCCTGTCCTGGCACCTGTTGCTACAAGTTTGGCCATGACAAAGATGCCGTCCTGGCCACCCTGCCCCACGTCATGGATCTGTGAAAAGCAGACACTACTCATGCTTCTTCCGCTGCAGGGATTAATTGGGAGGGTGAACAACTCACAGCCCTTTCCAGGGTACACCACTCCTTCATCTGAGCCAGACCTCTCCCTAAGAAATCACAGCACCACAGAATGTAAGGGGTTGGAAGGGAGCTCTGCAGATCATCCAGTCCAACCCTCTGCCAGAGCAGGAGCACCCAGGGCAGAGCACACAGGAACACATTCAGGGAGGTTTGGAAAGTCTCCAGAGCAGGAGACTCCACAACCTCTCTGGGCAGCCTGCTGCAGGCCTCCAGCACCCTCACAGTGGCAAAGTTTCCCCTCCTGTTGCCATGGCACTTTGTCTGCTCCAGCTGGTACCCAGTGGCCTTTGTCCTGTCATAGGCCATCCCTGAGCAGAGCCTGGCTGCATCCCTGAAGATCTTTAGCAGCAGCAGCAATGAGGGCAGTCCTCAGGCTCCTCTGCTCCAAGCTCCCAGCAGTAGTGGAAATGATCTTAGCAGAGCTCTGAAGCACTTTGGTCTCTCTGCAGAGCCTCTCCCAGCCAAGCTCAGCCCAGGCATGGCTCTGACCATGGCAGCTCTGGCAGATGAGCAGCTTTTTGCTAGATGGGCACAGTGGGTGAAAGGGTCAAATCCCCATCACACAAACAAGACCAGACCAGAGCTGCCAGCTTCTGTGAACCCCAAACCCATACTACTCAACCTGGCAGCATGTGGCAATGATTCCATCTGGGCTGAGGAGCAGAAACAATTCAGCACTGCAAATTGAAATCGAATCACAGAATGGTTTCATCTGGAGGGGGCTTTTGAGATCATCTATTTCCAACCCTCCTGCCATGGGTAAGGACACCTCCCACCAGCACAGGTTGCTCAAGGCCTCATCCAGCCTGGCCTTTGTGATGAATGATGCAAAATTAATAATCAACATTAATTTTCCTGTGCAGGCAGAGATTGTCAATAACTATGAAAATTGTTTATTGCCATTAAATCTCACCAGAAAAGTCATTTACAAGGTTCAAAATGCGAGAGTTGGAAATTGATACACATAGGGAACAGGCAAAACTGGAATACTTTAAGAGGTTAACCAGCAAATGCAAACATTTTACTAGCAGAGAAGGTTCCTGCAGTCACCACACCACTGGCAGTTCATTATCCTGCCTATCCACTGGATGGATGCAGGAAGCTCCTCTCTCATGGCAGAAGGCAATTAGTGATTACAAGAGGCTTGAAGTATTGACTCACAAAATAGTATCAGACAGTACCCAAAATATGTGGAGGGGTTGCTGTCAGTGGTCTCAAAGCTGTTAGAGGCTTTGGAGTTTCCCAGGCTCAGGCAGCTGGAGTCTGGTACAGCCTCTGACCTGGTTCTGGGAGTCTGGCACAGGCTCTGACCTGGTTCTGAGAGTCTGGCACAGGCTCTGACCTGGTTCTTCTTGACTCTCAATTCAGCAGCAGCCTTGCAGGGGGGCAGGCAGGATGCAATGCTGTTGCAGAATGGTTGCAGGAGCAAGGGCATGGCTCTTAGTTTAGCCTGATGGTGGGCAAGCAGCAGATGAGTATGTGGAACTGCAATAATTGACAGGCTGCACCTGTTGGGGCCTGGATGATGGCAAAGTTGGCTGTTTTGATACAGACTACTGTTAGTTCTTTGTTCTAAATCTACTCTGATCTGTGCAGATGTAACACAAGGCCAGCATATCAGTCTACTATGTTTGATCTCACTGTTCCAAGGTTATACGCAGGGATATGCCCAGCTTAATTGGCTTTCTCCTTGGTTACCACTAACTCCCCTCTTAGGTCCTCACGAAGAGGGATACATCTGTGAGAAAGTCTTGCTTAGATAACAGAATGCTTACATAAATAATATGAATACTAAATCAGTCTATCAGCATAACTAATTATATGTAGTAGTGACCTATACTTGAGAGCTGTAACTGCAAGTAGGTGTGCCATGAAAATGTAACCTTTAGGGCTTCAGCTTATCAGCATGCAGCTTGAGGAATATACTACCGAGAAATGGATAAAAGAGCACAGGCTTCACAATAAAGCTGTCACCCTATTATGATTCATATTGGATCTCTGGTGTCCATTATTAGTTCCTTCTCATCACAATGCCATATGCAGGCTTGGCACAACGTTAGGCTGGCTGCGCAGGCCGAGTGCCTGCAGGCATTTAGAGCCTGTTACTGGTTGTGGAGTTCCATATATCCCAGGATACAATGCAGCAGCAGCAGCAGCATGAATAGAATGGCAGAGAGCGGATACAACAGCAGATTGCACATTGTGCTACCTGCTCATCCCTTTTTATCCATCCAGTCCAAGACTAATGGGCCTTTGGACATAGATTAGCCAATCAGAATGACAGTTAGCCAGGCTTGACCGTATTAGGTGAAACCACAGGCTTGCTTTACCCTTTTTAGGGCAGAACACAGGGTCTGCACAAGGAAGGCACAAGCTAAGCCTGTGTACCTTGTTCAACACAGGCTGCAAAGGGCCAAGGTCCTCAGACTCAGTGGCTCCAGGTTCTTTGTCCTCTTTCCTGAGGTTGCTTCTCCTCAAAACAGGAGAGAGAGCAGAAAAACATCTCTGGGCAAGCCAGGACATGAATAAGCCTATTTTAGCCTGCTTAGGCATACCACAACAACCTTATACATCTCCAGGGAGGGGGCAACCACAACCTCGTAGGCAACCCGTGCCAGTGTTGCACAACACTCAGGTGGTTTAGGAACTTTCCCCCCACGATTGGGATGCTGCTTGCAGCATGGCACAATTCACAAGCGCATACACACAATACAGTTACAACTGGATACAAATTAGAAACAGTACAGAAATCCAAAATCTCCCTCCTGGAGAGAGAAACTGCCCAGAAGGGCTCAAAGCCACCCCCCTCTTTCCCCCTGTCAGTCTCAGACAGGCAAACAAAAGCAGAAGCCAGCACAGCTTATGCCGTTTTCTGTTAGCCAAGGTAACTGGAAAGATATTAATAATAAATATTAATTTTGGTGTCCAGGCAGAGACCATTAATAGCCATGAAAATTGTTTATCCACATTAAATCTCAGCAGAAAACTCATTTACAGTGTTCAAAATGTACAGTTTGGGAATTTACACACACAGGGAACAGGCGAAACAGGAACATTAGCAAATGCAAACATTAAGCTTAAAACTGGAAAGAGGTTTTTATTTTCAATATACCTCTTGCCCACCAGGGGACTTGAGAGGCTCCTTTCTGCTACTAAGGCCATAAGGTACAATAGAATTAGTTAAAGAATTTTTTAGAGAGAGGTTCTGAATATTTACTCACAGAAGTTAGACCCTGACCTCTAGGGTTACCCAACAGCTTCAGACAGCACCCAAACGCTTTCAGGGAGTTCTGCTGATGCCTCGTCAGCTGCTGAGGCATCTCTGATTCTTCCCAGACTCTATCAAGGATACTGAGGGAGAAGGTAGCCAATCTTTGACCTGGTCCTTTCCCCTCTTGAATGATCTGTGTGTCCATTCCAGGGCTTCTCAGTCTTGGTGGGAGGTTTGCAAGAGCAGGCAGGATGTTCAGCAATGTACAGTCTGAGTACGATGTCATGCTGGCTAAGTGAGCCTCTGGCATGGAGACAATTGTGTGTGTTGCTAGCAAGCTTGAAGCAGGCAGTTTCCAGGCAGGTAAGCCCAAAGCAGGGCTTCTTATTATGAAGCAGGGCTAACTTACAGATTAGCATAGCATAATGCTGCAGAAGGAAAAATCAGTCACTAAAAGAGGCAGAGAGCACATTAAGGTAGAAGCAATGGTAGTAGCAGGGGCACAGCTTTGGCCTGTCCTCTTGCTGTCCTCTTGCTTCACTTTGCAGTTTGCAGTGCCAGTTCTGTCAGCAGCAGACCACTGGGAGAAGAACCCCCAGCACTGCGGTGAGAGGAACACTGCAGAGACTCAGCAGTGACGAGTTCCAGGAGCGAGATGGAAACCAACCCAGTGGAGCAAGGTGAGAGCAAAGCTTCCCTCCGGCAGCCTGGCAGAGGGCCGACTGGGGGCAACCACGTGGGACATGCTCATCCCACTGCCATCTGCTCTGTTCCCCGCAGACTGCCAGCTGTACCACCAGGAACAATTAGACCCTGAGATTTATGGGTAGAGAATAGAGCAGCAGGGCATCTGTGTCCATAACTGCTGCCTGGTGAGTCCCTCAGCAGCTCCCCCCCTGCTTTCTCACAGCCTGGCCCTACCAAACTCTCCTCCTCTTCTCTGCTCTCACTCTCTCCTACAGTATTTTGCCACTGGACTTTATGCCACCTGTTCAACAGACAATTTGGTGATCTATTCCCATTCTGATATTTGAAGAACAATTGGGAAGGCAGCAGAGAAGGTGAGGACCTTGCAAGCAAAATGTCTTGCTCACAGCAGCTCCACAGCAGTTTCTCCACAGGAGCCTCATCTGCCACGCAGAGCTGCGGGGTGTCCACAGCAGTGGGCATCTCCTGCACCCTGCCAAGGGGCTTGGGTCTGGCTGTGGAGATGCTGAGTAGATGCTGATGGAGGCTGTTTTGCTCTTTCCAGCAATGCTGTGTCTGCAGCAGCAGTGGAGCTGCCATCACCTGCTGGGAGTTGAACTGTGAGCAGAACTCACTGTCATCACACAGGCAACCCCTTTGTTTCCACAGGCCCTGGCAGATGCTTGTGTGCAGCTCCTGTGCTGCGGAAGGAACTCACAGGAGCTGCTCCAACTTGCCACACAGCACAGAGAGCTGGGAGTGCCCAGGCAGTGCTGGCCCCAACACTGGGTGCCCAGGGTGGCTTGACAAAGCCCCTGTGTTCCAGGAGGGCAGGGGCACTGCTCTGGCCTGTCCTGTTGCAGCTATGGAGGCCATGCCCATCACCCGTCTGCTTCTCTTTGAGCTTCCGGTGCCAGTTCGGCAATCGTTGACGCCAGCAGTGCCAGCCAGGCAGGATCGGAGCCATCCCAGAGCTGCCCAGGGCCTGAGGGCAGCAGAAGCTCCGAACCCCCTGGGCCCGTGTGGGTGCGAGTGGGCTCCCGCTTGCGCCGCCGAGCTGAGCACAGTCCCTACAGGCGGCCCAAGAGACGCCGCCAGAGGAGCTGCACCTCAGCCCCCGTGGCACGGAGCAGCCCCCGAAGGCAGGCAGCGCGGGCGCTGCCACCCAGCTCGCTGGCACCCGAGGCCAGCAGGCCGCACAGCGCCACTCAGCTGCCAGCAGCGGCTGCCTCCAGCTCCCCAGCAGCAGACAGCGGCAGCCGCTGCAGCCCTGCCGGGCCCGCGCGGGGCCGACACCGCTCCCGCAGGCCACGTCGCACCTCAAAGCCTTACAGGCGGCCCGGACAGCGCCGAGGCACCTGAGCTGTGCTGGCCCCGACTGCTGCCCTGATCCCTCTGCGTGCCACAATAAAGTTCTTTCTTAGACTCTGCCCTGCCNCTGGTCACACATACTGGATAATGCAAGAGAACGCTGACATTTGGTGCGTTCCATAAGGAGATCTAACTTTAGCTGAGAGAGCTGAAGTTCAGCTTGTGCAGAACACAAGCTGTTAGATCTTTGTTGGGCTGCAAGGTGCTGACCAAAGGGA
>VWZE01007624.1:75959-93393 GCA_013396675.1 Eubucco bourcierii | reverse complement strand
TTGGAACTGGCTGATCCTTGAGGTCCCTTCCAACCTTACCATTTTATGATTTTTCAGCCACTGTGTAGACAAGCAGGCAGTGAACTAAGTGTCCAGAGAGATCTTGTGGTTGAGGGGAAAGACCAGATGAGAAGAATGCATTGAAGCTTTTCTTTCCCTGAGTGCTCAGTGAGGTGGTTACATGACTTTTTTTCCCCACCATTGACTCCAAATGAGGTGCAGTTTGCAGCTGTCATGTACCCACACAGGATTATTATGGCACCATGTCCTTCCATCCTCACTCTGAGCGTGGCACTGGACTGAAAATGGTCATTGCATGAGGGCATTATACTGTAGAAACGTTGTGATGCTGAATACTTCTTGTACACCCAGCCCACAGTTCACTGTGTTTGTACCAGGCTGTCTTGGACAAAGACACCACACAACCTGCCCTGTGCCCCCTAAGAATTGCCAAGAGAGAAGGCAACTCCATGTGTCTGGTACTTAAATGCATATTCCTTTATTGAGTATCCTCTTAAGAAAACCAGCAGTGATTAGACCCAAGCTGGGTGCGACAGGGATTGAGGGGGACAGAGTGGCAGATGTGGGCTGCTCTGAGTCCTGTCAGGAAGGAATGATTAATGAACACTAGCTCCAGCTGAGGCTAACCTTTGGAGAGCTGAGCAGGACATCTGCAGAACTGTCAGAGCTCTGACAAGGACAGAGCTGAACAACCAATTATTCCACCATCACTAAGGTGGGCTGTCAGTTTAATCCCGGCCATTCACTTAGGCAAGGACAGGGAAATTTCTCCTTTACATAGCACCACTCTGTTGTGACCTTAACTATTTCAGAACCGCTGAGGGGAACCGTGGGGCAGCACCAGATGCACAGCAGCTTCAGTGAGGCTGAGCAGGGCTAGGGTAGGCAGAGAGTCTGTGTTCAGAGCCCTTCTGCAAGGGGTTGTGGCAACTCTCTGCCGAGCTACAGGGACACATGGGAATTCCTGTGATTTTAGACTACTAAGTTGAATGTTCTGCAGACACCCCAGTGTCAGTGTCTGCTGTTGTCAACGTGCTGTAGTGACAAAAAGAGCTGGCAGCTGCCAACATGTCTGACTTGACCATGCTCAGCTGTGTTTGTTCTCCAGGAGAAGGCTGAGTGTTGCTCCACGACGCCTGACAACAACTAGTCCAGGGACATGTAATGTATTTTAAGGCTGCTAGGAGCATTTCAGTTGGCTGAGAGGGAATCAGACTCAACCCAGTCTGGGAGGAGACCTTATAGTGCAGGTTTAGCTGAAGGCATGCACCCAGTACACAGAAGACATCTTGGTCCCTCCACTAGAGTTTTGTGCCTTAGCACAGCCTACAGTACCAACTACAGCTTTCGGCCACTTGTTGGGTTTGTTTCCTGCATAGTGGAGCAGTTCTTGTGTTGCATGGATTTTCCTAAGTCGATTTTCCAGGGATTTTATGTCAAAATGGCTTTCTCTTACACATCAATAGCAGTGTGGGCAGCAGGGCATGGGAGGGGATTGTGCACCTTTGCTCTGCTCTCCTCAGACCTCACCTGCAGTCCTGGGTGCAGTTCTGGAGCCCCCAGCACAGGAAGGACATGGAAGGGTTGGAACCAGTCCAGAGGAGGCCACCAAGATGCTGAGAGGGTTGCAGCAGCTCTGCTGTGAGGACAGGCTGAGAGAGTTGGGGCTCTGCAGCCTGGAGAAGAGAAGGCTTCCAGGAGAGCTTAGAGTAGCCTTCTGGGATCTGAAGGGGGCTACAGGAAGGCTGGGGAGGGACTATTGACAAGGGCTTGGAATGACAGGACAAGGGGAATGGGTTCAAAGTGTCAGAGGGGAGATTAAAAGTGGATGTTAGGAGGAAGTTGTTTGCAGTGAGGGTGGTGAGACACTGGCACAGGTTGCCCAGGGAGGTTGTGGCTGCTCCCTCCCTGGAGGTGCTTGAGGCCAGGTTGGAGGAGGCCTTGAGTGACCTGTGCTAGTGGGAGGTGTCCCTGGCTATGACAGGGGCTTGGAACTGGCTGATCCTTGAGGTCCCTTCCAACCTTCCCATTCTATGATTCTATGATCTTTCTCTTGCCATGTAGGAAACTTAGAACTGGGGAAGATGCAAGCACAGGTGTAGGCTCTGAATCATAGCTGCAAACCTCTATGAGATACACCTGTAGCAAAATACTTCAGCCTTGTTGCAGGTGTCCTGAGTGTTGGGAGAAGAAAATAAATGCTCCCAGGAAGCCAGCTCAAGGGTTTTTCTTGTTCTGAGCAGGGCCTACCATTCTTTTTTGTTTGTTTTTTCTTAAGTTGTTGAATCTTTGTTCCAACATTTTGGGTTTGGTTAAGCCGTGCTCTGGGTTCCACAGTGCTTGTTAACACCAAAGGAAAATTAACTTAATTAATGGTTGATGCTGGGCAGTCTTTCACTCTGCAACATGGACCACTGAGTGAGGAACACTCTTCAGAGGAGGTAAGCATGGCAATGCAGCTCTTTGTTAATAATGTGGCATTCTGAATGTCCCCTCAAGCCAGGCCCCTTCTGGCTGAGCCTTGGGTGCCTTGGAAGCTGCTCTGATAATTGTTGTCTCTACAGTCAGATGAAACAGGAGGAAGCAAAGTTGCACAGAGGAATTTCCTCAACACCCTGCAAAACAAAGTCCTGAGGCTTGCAGGTGGGGTTTGGGATGCATTAGTCTTAGGAAGAGTTTGGATATGTGGAGGAGGAAAATAAACAGTGCTGTAGGCCAATGTGGTTTTGTTGTCAAAGTATTTGTTTAAATGCTACTCTGCCTGGTTTTCAAATACAGTTCTTGCCAAACAGCAAATCCTACTTAGTAGTTTAGCTCTGCTTAGTCTTCCTTCTACAAAATGCAAACCAGTGAGAATTCAGAACAAATAATTCTTGATGTGCTGGAGAATGCATAGAATTTGTCAAGGTGGCATTTTTCTTTCTGGTGTGTTCCTGGGTGTTTAAATATCTTCCATCAGAAAACCTTTAGGCTAAGTTCATGGAAATTTATTCCCCCAAAGCTCAAAGCAAAACACTTTGGAGGTATCTAACAAGACTTGTGGATGTTGTGCTTAGTGCTGCTGTGCTTTAGTGGTGGATTGGCAGTGTTGGCTGAATAGTTTCACTCAATGATCTTAAAGGTCTGTCCCAACTCAAGTGATTCCATGACTCTAAGATCACAAAGATGCTCAGAGGGCTGCAGCAGCTCTGCTGTAAGGACAGGCTGAGAGAGTTGGGGCTTTGCAGCCTGGAGAATAGAAGGCTTCCAGGAGACCTTGGAGTAGTTTTCTAGTATCTGAAGGGGTTTCCAGGAAGGCTGTGGAGGGACTATTGAGAAGGTCTTGCAATGCCAGGACAAGGGGAATGGGTTTGAACTGGCAGAGAGGAGATTTAAACTGGAAGTCAGGAGGAAGTTGTTTGCAGTGAGGTTGGTGAGACAATGGCACAGGTTGCACAGGGAGGTTGTGGAGCCCAGAATCACCCAACGTGATCTTTGATCCCATTCTGTGATTCTGTGCTCCACAACCTCCCTGGGAGGTGTTCAAGGCCAGGTTGGAGGAGGCCTTGAGTGACCTGTACTAGTGGGAGGTGTCCCTGCCTATGACAGGGGGTTGGGACTAGATGATCCTCGAGGTCCCTTCCAACCTAAACCATTCAATAAGACGGAAAGTTGAAGCAAACTTTCTCCACAGAAGACTCAAACACCATGGTGCATGGTGCTGAAAGAGTGGGGAGCTTTTTAGGGTGAAGTGGAGGCTGCATCACGTTGTTTGCTGTTTCATTTGCTTTGTGTGGGTGGGTGCAGCACACCTTGATTTGTAATGCCTTCCATTTTTGAGCTGCTGTTACTTCTAGAAGGCCTTAAAATGCCCTTTCAGTAGATGATGGACAAAGATCCCACATCCTGAGGGCAGCTTTGTCTCTGTTCTGCTTGTGCCTTGCCTCTTTTAGATTCTAAAGGAGATTCTTTAGATTCTTTGTGTTTATTTTGATGCTTTGCTGTGGCTATTTTAGTGTTTTAGGAGCTGGTCACAGAGTTTGTCATCTATAAAAGAATCTATTCACATTTATCACACAGTTCTGCACAGGTACCTTTGGTGTTACCAGGTTACTCAGGTGGGTGGGGGGGAAATGTAGTCAGGATACAGCTCTGGAGAAATCCAAGGCACAACCTTAACTTGTGGATTTCTTGGGAGGTTTTTTCTGCCCTTTATATGCTCAAAGAGCATAGGAAATGTAACTGCCATGGCAACTCTCTTTAGATTCTCCCTATAAACCTAGGTTTTGGTTTCCTCCCTCACTTTAGAGCATGCAGTTTGTAATCACTTCCATTTAGGAAATGCACTTCTATTTAGGAAAGTCCCAAAACAAGGCCATAAAAAGAGCTGAAATTTTTGGAACCCGAATTTTTGCAGTAAACCAGAATAAATCTTGTTCCCTTATGTTTTTTGGTTTTTTTTCCCTGTATATATTTGAGAAGTTTTTATTGAGGGGGAAAAAGAAACAACAAAAACAAAACAAACTGGAAAAAAAAAACCCAGATGATAAATTCTGGCTTACACCTGTCTGAATATATTTCCAGGTACGTTCCTGTTGTGCAGTAATTTTGCTAATGAACCCTCAGTTAAGGTTTGGGCACTACAACAGTGTTTTAGAGAGCAAAGAGCTTATTTGAATGGAGGTGGAGTAATTTTTCATGGAATTGTGTTTGCAGATGCCTCCAGTTTATGCCAGTTCTGATAAGATGGTGTACCAGGAATCTAGTTTGAAATGGCAAAAAGGTTTTGTATTTGTGACCAAAGCAGCCCTCCTGCACTAAATATTCACAGGATTTTAGGAGTTGGAAGGGACCTCTGGAGATCTTCCAGTCCAACCCCCCCTGCCAGAGCAGGACCAGACAGTCCAGCACAGGTCACACAGGAACGCATCCAGACAGGGCTGGAAAGGCTCCAGAGAAGAAGACTCCACAATCTCTCTGGGCAGCCTCTGCCAGGGCTCTGGGACCCTTACCCTAAGGAAGTTCTTCCTCATATTGAGGTGGAACTTTGTGGACTGTAGGTTGCATCCATTGCCTCTTGTCCTGTCCCAGGGCACAAGTGAGCAGCGGCTGTCCCTGTCCCTTCCTGACTCCCAGCCCTTGGATACTGTGGTGGTTTGAGGGGTTCCA
This sequence comes from Eubucco bourcierii, assembly GCA_013396675.1. Taxonomy (NCBI): domain Eukaryota; kingdom Metazoa; phylum Chordata; class Aves; order Piciformes; family Ramphastidae; genus Eubucco; species Eubucco bourcierii. Next base: position 88,224 of record VWZE01007624.1, on the reverse strand, counting down.
GCTTATCCCAGACTCCCTAAAAAAACTACAGAGACCAAAATCTGTCTCAGGGGACAACAAATACTTAGAGACATTTATTATGTCCCCTCTCAGCCTTCTCCTCTCCAAACTAACCAGCCCCAGGGCTCTCATCCTTTCCTCCTCAGGCAGTGCTGCAGTCACTTCAGCTTTGTAGCCCTCTCTTTGTTCCTTTCCAGTAGATCTCTGTCCCTCCTGAACTGGGGAGTCCAGAACTAGTGAGTCCAGGTAGGGCCTCACTAAGGCAGAGTAGATGTGGAGGAGAACCTCCCTTGATCTGCTGGCCACGCTCCTGTTAATGCACCCCAGGATCCCATTTCTCTTCGTTGCTGTCCCATAGCTAATCTGCTGTCCATGAGGACTCCCACACCCTTCTGTACAGGGTTGCTCTGTTGAGAAAACATTCTGCAAAAACAATCCAGAGGCAACTACTTTGATCATGCAAATGTTTCTTTACATGGTAAAGGTTATCTCTGTGTGGATTTTCAGGTGTGTACAGCATTTGCTATGCACACACATACTCTGCATCCCTACTGCTGCCTGGGAAACACAGGAAGCAGTCAGAGCAATGGAAATGAAAACCACAGTCTCACAGTATCACCAAGGTTGGAAGAGACCTCAAAGCTCATGAAGTCCAACCCGATACCACAGCCCTCCAGACCAGAACATGGCACCAAGTGCCACATCCAAACCTGCCTTGAACACCTCCAGGGACGCTGACTCCACCACCTCCCTGGGCAGCCCATTCCAGCAGGCAATGACTCTCTCAGGCAAGAACTTTCTCCTCACCTCCAGCCTAAACTTCCCCTGGCACAGCTTCAGACTGTGTCCTCTTGTTCTGCTGCTGCTTGCCTGAGAGAAGAAAGCAACCTCCTGCTGGCTACAAGCACCCTTCAGGTAGCTGGAGACAGCAAGAAGGTCTCCCCTGAGCCTCCTCTTCTCCAGGCTAACCAATCCCAGCTCCCTCAGCCTCTCTCCATAGGGCTGTGCTCCAGGCCTCTCCCCAGCCTCGTTGCCCTTCTCTGGACACACTCAAGCACCTCAATGTCCTTCTTCAATGGAGGGGCCCAGAACTGGACACAGGAGTCAAGGTGTGGCCTGAGCAGTGCAGAGTGCAGTGGGAGAATGAGCTCCCTGCTCCTGCTGGCCACACTCTTGCTGCTGCAGGCCAGGATGCCATTGGCCTTCTTGGCCACCTGGGCACACTGCTGGCTCATGTTTAGAACCAGAACCAGATCTGTTAGGTGTGCATCTACCACCAACTCAGAAAAAAACCCCAAACTAATAAGCTATCATCTCTGCTGCACAAAACTCTTCTTAAGGCTTGGAGATATGCAAAATTTGCTCTTCAGTTTCAAATGGTGTCAGCACTCCTGTAGAAGGTGGAATTCAGCCTGGTGTGTCAGGGAGGCTGCAAGGGGAACAGGCTTGAATATTGATTATTTGATGCTGAATTGCAACCCAGAAATGTTGAAACAGCATGTATGCAAAACAGTGTTTTCAAAGCTGAGGTTAAGGCCAAAGTGATTGCTCTTCCTCCTCAGGAATGGATTAGATCTGAAATTCCAACATTAACTTCCTTTGCCCTGCAAGGCTTATCTTGGGGAATGAATTTCTCTCTTATCTTCTATGTTTGGGGCATTTTTCCTGTTGTTTTGTTTTTTTTCTTGGGGTGTGTGTGTTTATTTTGTTGGGGATTTTTTTTATTGGTTGAGTTTTGTTTTCTTTCCCTTTTTTTTTTTTTTCCCCTTCTTTCCAACTTTATCTTCCTCCTGCATTTCCCACCTGGGTTTGCAGAGCACACAGTTCTTTGCCATGATCCAAACTGGGTCTTTAACTGCAGTAGAGCAACAGAGGTGAGTCCAGGGCTGCTGTTGTTCTCAGCAGAGGTGTTTTGATTTGCTGTAAGAAGAGAACATGCAGGAAATTGTAAATAAACTTTTTTTTCTGTCAGAGGTCAGAACTCTTGAGCACCAGGAGATGGCTTCTGCTTCAGTAACAGGGTTTATTTCTGATGTTTCTGGACATTGAGTCCTTCCTTCTGCCTTCTGTTGGTTGTGAATTTCATTACATGGTTCCCACATGAGTTTTGTGCCTGTCTGGGGACAGCCAAGAGGGCCAATGGGATCCTGGGGGGCATTAAGCAGAGTGTGTCCAGCAGATCAAGGGAGGTTCTCCTCCACCTCCACTCTGCCATGCTGAGACCTCATCTTGAGTACTGCCTTCAGTTTTGGGCTCCCCAGTTGAAGAGGGGCAAGGATCTGCTGGAGAGAGTCCAAGGGAGGGCTGTGAGGATGCTGAGGGGACTGAGCACTGCCTGGTGAGGAGAGGCTGAGGGACCTGGGGCTGCTTAGTCTGCAGAAGAGAAGACTGAGAGGGGATTGAATCAATGTTTAGAACTGTCTGAGGGCTGGGGGTCAGGAGTGGGGGACAGGATCTGCTCACTGCTGCCTGGGCTAGGACAAGGAGCAATGGATGAAAGCTGCAGCACAGGAGGTTCCAGCTCAGCACAAGGTGCAACTTCTTGCCTGGAAGGGTCCCAGAGCCCTGGCCCAGGCTGCCCAGAGAGGTTGTGGAGTCTCCTTCTGTGGAGCCCTTTGCAGACCTGTCTGGATGTGTTCCTGTGTGCCCTGAGCTAGATTGTCTGGTCCTGCTCTGGCAGGGCAGTTGGACTGGATGAGCTGTTTGAGTTCCTTCCAACCTCTAGCATTATGATGTTGAAATGTTGGGAAATAGAATCAATTCATTTAGATTAGGTCAGTGCAAAGTCAGAGAGAAGAGACCCACATGTGGAACAGAGTTGGTGTCTGTATTAGCAGTGCCACAGGTGTGTGCAGATGTGTGCAGTGTACAGATACTATAGAGGGGCTGTGGTATATGCCTGCATTAGAGTCTAGCAGGACTCACTAAGGGCAGCTTTATACCTTGTGCTGGGCTTGGTCCACCTAGCATGAGGATCTAGTTCAAACATTTGTGTTTTCCAGAGGGTTTGATGTTTCACTTGCTCTAGTCTGATTCCAGTGGCCTGGTGTCCATAAGTGGTTGGAGTGCACCTCCTGATTTGAGTTTGTGCAAAGGGACTCAGCTCCATGCGCTCTGAGGCAGCACTGCAGCACAAACTGAGGTGCAGTGGGAAGGGTGATGGAGTGACTACCATGAGAAGCACACTCCCAGCATGGACTAAAAGGCTACCATGTATAATGCATACGTATGCAGTGACCTCATTAGTGGTGAGAGCAAGCTCTAGTCTCAATGAAATGCAAAACATTTGCTTTTGGTGTGCTGCTGAATTTTTTTAAACCAGAATGAGTCTCCTACCTTTTTTTGTTTGTTTTGTTTGTTTTGTTTGGTTGTTTGTTTTTTATTTTATTTTTCATTGCAGAACATTTATTTGCTCTTCAGAGTGTGTCACACTACTCTTCATTTGTTTGTTTGACATTGCAGTAGTGTTAAGAGGATGTGGCTGTTGGGAAACACAGGCCAGTGCTGGGTTGTGTCTGCTGTGCCAGCTTCTCACGTGTGAATTACAAACAGCAATTAGCCCTTTTAAGTGAGTTACTCTTCAAGCTCAGANTTTTATTACAGAGAGATAATTGCCAGATCTTGTGCATGTTATTGATGGTTCAGGATGGGTGTCTGTTCTTTACAGCTGAACATATGAATTGAGGCTGGGGGTGGGTGGGGAAATACTGCTTCAAAAGCAACTTCAGGAAAGCCTGAAATGGCAGAATTCTTAGATTTGTAGGGAAGAAAATGTGATTTAGTACTTATGTGCTTTAGGAAGCACATTCTAATCATTGTAGTATATGTATCACAAATAATTAAGGCTTCAAGATCTAATTTCACATATTCTAAAGTCTTTATAAGGAAGAAAAGATGACTTAGGATTTTATAGGCTTTAGAGAGGCCATTCTAAGTATTGTAGTATATCCATCACAAATAAATGAGACTTTAGAATATCCAAAATTAGATTCTGAAGTCCTTATAGGGAAGAAAATGTGACTTAGAACATNAGGTTGCCCAGGGAGGTTGTGGCTGCTCCCTCCCTGGAGGTGTTCAAGGCCAGATTGGAGGAGACCTTGAGTGACCTGTGCTAGTGGGAGGTGTCCCTGTCTATGGGAGGGGGTTGGAACTAGGTGATCCTTGAGGTCCCTTCCAACCTTCCCATTCTATGATTAGTATTTGATAGGCTTTAGAGAGGACATTCTAAGTGTTGCAGTATATGCATCACAAATAAATAAGACTTTAAAATATGCAAAATTAGATTTTGAAGTCCTTAAAGGGAAGAAAAGATGGCTTAGAACACCCTCTCTAAAACATAAATACTAATTGTTGTAGTATATGCATCACAAATAATTAAGGCTTCCAAGATCTAATTTTACATACTCTAAAGCCCCTGTAAGGAAGAAAAGATGACTTAGAATGGCCTCTCTAAAGCATATAAATACTAAGTGTTGTAGTATATGCATCACAAATAATTAAGGCTTCAAGATCTAATTTTACATATTCTGAAGTCCTCATAGGGGAGAAAAGATGACTCAGTATTTATATGTTTTAGAGAGGACATTCTAAGTGTTGTAGCATATGCATCACAAATAAATAAGGCTTCAAGATCTAATTTAACATATTCTAAAGTCCTTATAAGGAGGAAAAGATGACTCAGTATTTATATGTTTTAGAGAGGACATTCTAAGTGTTGTAGTATATATTCTAAAGATTTATTTATTTGTGATGCATGTAAAATTAGATTTTGAAGTCCTTATAGGGAAGAAAAGATGACTTAGAAGATCCTCTCTACTACAACAATTAGTATTTATATGCTTCATATGCATCACAAATAATTAAGACTTCCAAGACCTAATTTCACCTCTTTTAAAGTCCTTTTAAGGAATAAAAGATGAGTTAGCTTTTATATGCTTTAGAGAGGACATTCTAAGTGTTGTAGTATATGCATCACAAATAAATAAGACTTTAGAATGTGCAAAATTAGATTTCGAAGTCCTTACAGGGAAGAAAAGATGACTTAGGATTTAGAATGTCCTCTCTAAAACATATAAATGTTGCAGTACATGATTCACAAATAAATAAGACTTCAGAATATGTAAAATTAGATTTTGAAGCCCTTATAGGGAAGAAAAGATGACTTATATGTTTTAGAGAGGACATTCTAAATCCTAAGTGTTGCAGTACATGCATCACAAATAAATAAGACTTCAGAATATGTAAAATTAGATTTTGAAGCCCTTATAGGGAAGAAAAGATGACTTATATGTTTTAGAGAGGACATTCTAAATCCTAAGTGTTGCAGTACATGCATCACAAATAAATAAGACTTCAGAATATGTAAAATTAGATTTTGAAGCCCTTATAGGGAAGAAAAGATGACTTATATGTTTTAGAGAGGACATTCTAAATCCTAAGTGTTGCAGTACATGCATCACAAATAAATAAGACTTCAGAATATGTAAAATTAGATTTTGAAGCCCTTATAGGGAAGTAAAGATGACTTAGAATGTCCTCTCTAAAGCATATAAATACTAAGTGCTGTAGTATATGCTTCACAAATAATTAAGGCTTCAAGACCTGATTTTACATATTCGAAGTCCTTGTAAGGAAGAAAAGATGACTCAGTATTTGTATGCTTTAGAGAGGACATTCTAATCGTTGTAGCATATGCCTCAGGAAGGAGACTTTTAAAATCTAATTGTACATATTCTAAACTCCTTAATAGAATTTAAGAAACAACAGCAACAACAAAAAAAAACCTAAAAAAAAAAAACTAAGGAAAAAACTCAAACAACAGCAAACCGAATAAATTAAATTAAAAGAAAAAAGAAAAACCACAAAATACCCCCCACAAACCCAAGAAAAAACATAAAATAAATTTTGTTTAAAAAAATTGAATCTCTTACAGATTTTTAGCCTGGATACTGAATGCTTTTTACCTTTCTTTTTTTTTCCTTTGGACACCTGTTTTTGAACACTTACTGAGTGATTTTTTTTTTTCTTTCCCCTAATTGCTTTCCTTCCTGAGCTGCCCTTTGAAATTTCAGGCTAAAATTTGGCTTGTATTTTATCTCTACTTGGTGTGTGGCAGTACCCCCAGAGCAAAACAAATTTGGTCTTAAAACAGTAGACCTTGGAAGTTATTTTCTATATCCTCTCCTCCTCGGTTTCTGTTCTCATTCTGTGGTGATGCAGTAGGCAGATCTCTGGGAGTGCTGCTAATTTGTCCATGTGTAATTACAGACACATGGGGCATGGGCCAGCTATTGTTCCCAGGTAATTCAATGGCCAGGACCCATTGAACTTCAGGTATTGTAGGCTGCACTCAGAACAAAAGTGCACCAAACACATCACTTGTCCTAATTCTTCCTAATTGAGCAAGTCACACAAGTCTGCCCCCATGAACAAAATGATTCTTCTTGAATGCATCCTTTTTCTTTATTTTCTATATTAGGAACAAGGAGTTCCTGCTGCTGTCACTACAGCTCCCAAGGTTGCATCAGAGGGCATCAGATTGTCTGGCAGTGAAACTCTTTGCTCCTTAGTTCTCAGGCGCTGCTGCTGAGAAAACAGAGTCTAGGTTCCCCCCACCCCCCCTTTCCCATTTCTGAATGTGGCAGCACCAATTGCTTTTATCTTGCCCTCTGAAATGTACCATTCAGTACATTATTATTGGCTGGGATTAGAAATGCTGTGTCCAGCAGGAGCAGGGAGGTGATTGTTCCCTTGGACTCTGCTCTGGTGAGGCTACACCTTGAGTGTTGGGTTCAGTTTTGGGCACCTCGTTGCAAGAGGGATGTGGAGGTGCTGGAGTGAGTCCAGAGGAGGGCAGGGAAGCTGTGAAGGGCCTGGAGAATAAATCCTATGAGGAGTGACTGAGGGAGCTGGGGATGGTAATGTGAGGAAGAGGAGGCTGAGGGGAAACCTCATTGCTGTCTGCAGCTACTTGAAAGGAGCTTGTAGAGAGGTTGGTGATGGGCGCTGCTCACAGGTGATTAGTGATAGAACAAGAGGGAATGGCCTCAAGCTACCACTGGGGAGGTTTAGAGTAGATATTAAGAAAAAAGAAGATTCCCAGCAAGAGGCACTGGAATGTGCTGCCCGGGGAGGTGGTGGAGTCACCAACCCTGGATGTGTTTAAGGATAGCTTGGATGTGATGTTAGGGGATACGGTTTAGGGTGCACCTTGTAGAGAAGGGATATTGGGTTGGCCTTGGTGATCCTGAGGAGCTTTGCCAACTTGAATGTTTCTGTGATTCTCAGCTTTGCTTCATCTTCCTTCTTCTCTGCTCCTCCCCGGGGAAGAGCAGTGCAAAGGAATCATAGAATCATAGAATGGTAAGGTTGGAAGGGACCTCAAACCTCATCCAGTTCCAACCCCCTGCCATAGGCAGGGATGCCTCCCACTAGCACAGCTCACTCAAGACCTCCTCCAACCTGGCCTTGAACACCTCCAGGGAGGGAGCATCCACATCCAATCCAACCCCCAGTGCTATTCCAAGCTTGGAGAGGTTACCTGAAGATCTTGCAGCGCAACACAATTCATTAAGTGACCTTTTCAAGCCTGGGTGAATGAAATCATCAAATCTGGCAGTAAATAAACTGTCAAGGTCCTTTTGATGGTCTTTTTTTTCTGTTAAAGCTAATGAACACATAACAGAATTTGCCTCTGCAGCTAGAATAAATGCACTTGTGAACCAAAGTGGCTTTTGGACAGCAGCTTGCCAAGCACAGAACCTCCATTTAATCACCAGGACTCAGAGCTCGCTGGTTTGCTTTGGGGCTAAACCTAAGAAGAGACAAAGGGAAATATTTGTTGGTTGACCTCTGGCCCCAATACAAAATATAGAGAGAATAGTGATGAATCTCCCAAGCCTGCTGGCATAGTAAAGTGCTTAGTATTCCAGGAAAAAAACCATCATGTATTCCCTAAATAGTTCATTTTGTTTTCTAAAGTTGTGAAAAAGTGGCTCTATTGAAATGCATGTTGTTGCATCGATCCCTCTAAAATGCACCTTGTTATCTTTTCTTTGGTAATTGGTGACTGGTAATGACTTTGGCAATTTAACATGTTCTTGCAGACACTTTCCCCATTCCCCCAGATAACTGAAGTCAAGAGAGAGGGCCTGTCTGTCAATCTCTGATGCCTGTCAACCCGCCTGATTGACAGGTTTTGGTCCCACAATAGAGACCGTTTCTGCAGCCCCATTCTGTTATTTTCTTCTTTCTTAATACTTGTGGGGGATGGTGTTTGCTTTATAATCTGTGTTTAAAATCCAACTTGGAATGAGGCCAGTTCCTGAGAAATTATCACAGTCCTCTTAGCTTTGCATCAAGAAAATCCTCTGGAGAGTTCCTTAAGCAGCGATTCCACCTCTCCCAAATTACCTTTGCTCAAAATCTAAGCTTTATTGCTCCTCTAGAATCCTCCTTCAAAATCCAACAAAGAGGCTCTGAGGTCTGCCTGATTTTTTTTTTTATTTTTTTTTTTTTAATGTAAGAAATGTGATTTGTTTGGGCTCCATTATTTGTTTGGGAATCCAACAAAGAGGATTCAAGGTTGGACTTGAAATCTAACAAAGAGTCTCTGAGGTCTGCCTAATTAATTTTTTTTTTAAATCTAAGAAATGTGATTTGTTTAGGCTCCACTTTTTGTTTTGGGAATCCAACAAAAAGGGTTCTAGGTTGAATTCGAAATCCAGCAAAGAGGCTCTGAGGTCTGCCCAATTTTTTTTTGATGGAAGAAATGTGATTTGTTTGGGAATCCAACAAAGAGGATTCAAGATTGGACTTGAAATCTAACAAAGAGGCTCTGAAGTCTGCCTAATTTTTTTTTTTTATGGAAGAAATGTGATTTGTTTAGGCTACACTTTTTGTTCAGGAAGAAGTCCTTGGTTGTGGGATGGTGGGCAAAGAAATTTTGGCTTGTAAGGCAATGTAGGTAAAATAGGTGAGACTGGGAGGAGGGAAGGAGAGGAGTGTGTGTGCTGGGAGGGAAAACTGCAAAACAGGAAACTTCCAGAGAAAAGAGCAAAAAACTTTCCTAGTTCAAAAAGAAAAGTAATGAATCTGTCACTGGTTATCCCGAACACTGAATCATAGAATCACAGAATGGTAAGGTTGGAAGACACCTCAAGGATCATCCAGTTCCAATCCCCTGCCATAGGCAGGGACACCTCCCACTAGCACAGGTCACTCAAGGCCTCCTCCAACCTGGCCTTGAACACCTCCAGGGAGGGAGCAGCCACAACCTCCCTGGGCAACCTGTGCCAGTGTCTCACCACCCTCACTGCAAACAACTTCCTCCTAACATCCAGTTTCAATCTCCCCTCTGACACTTCAAACCCATTCCCCTTGTGCTGGCATTGTAAGCCCTTGTCAATAGTCCCACCCCAGCCTTCGTGTAGCTCCCTGGAGATCCTGCAAGGCTACTCTAAGCTCTCCTGGAAGCCTTCTCCTCTGCAGGCTGCAGAGCCCCAACTCTCTCAGCCTGGCCTCACAGCAGAGCTGCTGCCACCCTCTCAGCATTTTCATGGCCCTCCTCTGGACTGGTTCCAGCACTTCCATGTCCTTCCTGTGCTGGGGGCTCCAGAACTGCACACAGGACTGCAGGTGGGGTCTGAGGAGAGCAGAGCAAAGGGGTAGAATCCCCTTCCTTGCCCTGCTGCCCACACTGCTCTTGCTGCAGCCCAGCACACAGTTACTGTCTGGGCTGCACTCACACTGCAGCCTCATCTGGAGCTTTTCATCACCCCAGACCCCCAGGGCTTGTTCTTCAGGGCTGCTCTCAACCATTCCCCACCAAGCCTGGAGTTGTGCTGTTACTAAATTCTAACCAACCAGGCATTAATTGATTTTTGGCTGTCAGTTAGTTAGGTTGTGCACTAGGATCATTTCTGCTGAGAGCTGTACTTAAAATGGTAAAAATTTATCTTCTTTCATAAAAACAAACAAACAAAAAACCCCAACCAAAACCCAAACAAACCTAAGTGTGAGGAGTGGCTTCTGTATTGAAATAATTATCCTACATTTTGGGAGGAAACACCCCCACACCTCTCCCTAACAACAAACCCAACACACTGTGCGCGCAGCCTGCCTCTCGCGTTGTGCGTGCAGCCTGCCTCTCGCGCTGTGCGCGCAGCCTCTCTCGCGTCGTGCACTAAGCCTGCCTCTCGCGTCGTACGCGCAGCCTGCCTCTCGCGTCGTGCGCGCAGCCTCTCTCGCGTCGTGCACTAAGCCTGCCTCTCGCGTCGTACGCGCAGCCTGCCTCTCGCGTCGTGCGCGCAGCCTCTCTCGCGTCGTGCACTAAGCCTGCCTCTCGCGTCGTACGCGCAGCCTGCCTCTCGCGTCGTGCGCGCAGCCTCTCTCGCGTCGTGCACTAAGCCTGCCTCTCGCGTCGTACGCGCAGCCTGCCTCTCGCGTCGTGCGCGCAGCCTCTCTCGCGTCGTGCACTAAGCCTGCCTCTCGCGTCGTACGCGCAGCCTGCCTCTCGCGTCGTGCGCGCAGCCTCTCTCGCGTCGTGCACTAAGCCTGCCTCTCGCGTCGTACGCGCAGCCTGCCTCTCGCGTCGTGCGCGCAGCCTCTCTCGCGTCGTGCACTAAGCCTGCCTCTCGCGTCGTACGCGCAGCCTGCCTCTCGCGTCGTGCGCGCAGCCTCTCTCGCGTCGTGCACTAAGCCTGCCTCTCGCGTCGTACGCGCAGCCTGCCTCTCGCGTCGTGCGCGCAGCCTCTCTCGCGTCGTGCACTAAGCCTGCCTCTCGCGTCGTACGCGCAGCCTGCCTCTCGCGTCGTGCGCGCAGCCTCTCTCGCGTCGTGCACTAAGCCTGCCTCTCGCGTCGTACGCGCAGCCTGCCTCTCGCGTCGTGCGCGCAACCTGCCTCTCGCGTCGTGCGCGAAACCTCTCTCGCGTCGTGCGCTAAACCTGCCTCTCGCGTTGTGCGTGAAGCCTGACTCTTCTAATTTTAAAACTAAGAATTAATCCTATGTGACTGTGGGGGAAAAAAATAAAAATCAGTTGCTGCTACCACAATTTATGGAAGCAAATGTAACTGCTGTGTCAGTTAATTGCCTGCATTTGATGTTGTTCTACTTGGTCTACAGGCAAAGAAAGGAAACCTAGGGGTGAAGAATTGCCCTGTTAAACTCTGAAATACCTCAAAGGAAATACACTTAGAAAGAAATAACCCTGCAACAGCAAGGTTATTCTGATTAATCACAGTATCAAATGTACCTCTTGGTTCTCCTCGTGCCCCTGAAGCAGGGGTCTGAGCTAGCCTTCCAGTATCTGAAGGGAGCCTACAGGAAGGCTGGGGAAGGATTGTTTACAAGGTCCTGCAATGACAGGACAAGGGGCAATGGGCTTAAACTGGCAGAGGGGAGATTTAGACTGGATGTTAGGAGGAAGTTCTTTACAGTGAGGGTGGTGAGGCACTGGAACAGGTTGCCCAGGGAGGTTGTGGCTGCTCCCACCCTGGATGTGTTCAAGGCCAGATTGGATGAGGCCTTGAGTAACCTGTACTAGTGGGAGGTGTCCCTACCTATGGCAGGGGGTTGGAACTAGATGATCCTTGAGGTCCCTTCCAACCTTACTATTCTATGATTCTGTGATTCTATATTGAGCAAACACCTTTGAATGGTTTTGGTATTGTTGATTTATTTCCCATTCATTGTGAGGCTGTGGATTCACACACACAGAAACACACAGAAGCATCCAGGTTGGCTAAGCCACTCAGGTGCACCAAGCCCAACCTAGAACCTTGCTCTACAAGATTCACCTTCAACCATAGCCCCAAGCACCACATCCAAACCACCCTGAAACACAACCAGGCTTGGGGACTCCACCACCTCCCTAGGTAACTCATTCCAGTCCCTGACCACTTTCTCTGTGGAATAACTTTTCTCTAATGTCCAATCTAAACCTCCGCAGCCTCAGCTTGAGGCCATTCGCCCTTGTTCTGTCTCCTGGTCCCTGTGAGCAGAACCCAGCAGCAGACTCTCAACAATGTCCCTTCAGGTAGCTGCAGGTGAATGGCTGGAGAAGAGAAGACTTCCAGGAGACCTGATAGTAGGCTTCCAGTATCTGAAGGGGGCTTCAGGAAGGCTGGGGAGGGACTACTGACAATGGATTGGAATGAGGGAATGGGTTTGAAGTGCAGAGGGGAGATTGAAAGTGGATGTTAGGAGGAAGTTGTTTGCAGTGAGGGTGGTGAGACACTGGCACAGGTTACCCAGGGAAGTTGTGG
>VWZE01007624.1:46292-61508 GCA_013396675.1 Eubucco bourcierii | reverse complement strand
GTTGCCCAGGAAGGTTGTGGCTGCTCCCTCCCTGGAGGTGTTCAAGGCCAGGTTGGATGAGGCCTTGAGTAACCTGTGCTAGTGGGAGGTGTCCCTGCCTATGTCAGGGGGTTGGAACTGGCTGATCCTCGAGGTCCCTTCCAACTTTACCATTCTGTGATTCTAAGATGATCCACAGCCTCTCTGAGCAGCCTGTGTCAATTTGCTGTCACACTCAAAGTTCTTCTGTATGTTTACATTTCAGGGGTTCCAGTGTGTGTGCCCATTGCCCCTTGTCCTTTCACTGGGCACCACTGAAAAGAGGCTGATCCCATCCTCTTGTCCTCCACCTTTTAGCGTTTGTTGAGCATTGATCAGATCCCCTCTCTGAGGCTGCTCTTCTGCAGGCTCAACAACTCCAGGTCTCTCAGCCTTGACTTGTTAGAGAGATGCTTCAGTCCCCTCAGCACCTTTGTAGTAGCCTCTGCTGGACTCTCTCCAATAATTCCTTTTGTCTTTTGAGCTGGGGAACCCAATAGCTCACATCTCTCCACCCTCCCCCCAGGGTTTAAAGTGAGACCCTGTCCTGTCCTGCAGCAACTAAAGAAACTCTCAGGTCTTTCTCTCCCTTTCAGAACAAAGACTGCACTGTGGAGTAGCCTGGTTTTTCCTTTATGTGTCAAGAATGAGTGCTCTGGAACAGGAGTTTTGTTTTCAGAAACATTTCTGGCACGGAGCATGCATTCAGACCCTTGCAAATGCATCAGTACAGTCCCTGTATTACCAATTATTAATCAGTACTCAGTGTATTAATGAGGAAAGTAACTGTAATCAGCTCTGATTTATGCAAATTAAATACAACCCTCAGACTCTTGGTCAGTTGCCAGGACAGCCTATAGTGGTGAAAGCGTGGCTGACACATTTGGGTTTTTTAAAAACAAAACACACCTCCCCCACCCCCACAAAGGGAAAAAAAAAAAAAAGGAAAACAGAGAAAGAAGCTATCTGCTAGGATAAAAACCAACATGAAACAAATCTTTGATGAGCTCCCCTTCTGACAGTCCTGCTGAAGTACTAATTAATTCCATGGAAGACACTGGACATGCCACTTTTACAGGTGGTTCATGGCTCAGACCACCTGAGGGATGCAGACAATTGCCTTAGAGTTTAGAAGTGCAGGTTTTAAAGTAGAGCTGCTGTGACTAAAGCTTTATGTATCACAGTATCACCAAGGTTGGAAGAGACCTCAAAGCTCATCAAGTCCAACCCAATACCACAGACCTCAAGACCAGACCATGGCACCAAGTGCCACATCCAAACCTGCCTTGAACACCTCCAGGGACGCTGACTCCACCACCTCCCTGGGCAGCCCATTCCAGCAGGCAATGACTCTCTCAGGCAACAACTTTCTCCTCACCTCCAGCCTAAACTTCCCCTGCCACAGCTTCAGACTGTGTCCTCTTGTTCTGCTGCTGCTTGCCTGAGAGAAGAAAGCAACCTCCTGCTGGCTACAAGCACCCTTCAGGTAGCTGGAGACAGCAAGAAGGTCTCTCCTGAGCCTCCTCTTCTCCAGGCTAACCAATCCCAGCTCCCTCAGCCTCTCTCCATAGGGCTGTGCTGGAGGCCTCTCCCCAGCCTCGTTGCCCTTCTCTGGACACACTCAAGCACTTCAAAGTCCTTCTTCAATTGAGGGGTCATGAAAGACCCTTGCACAGAAATGGGACTGAGAAGTGCCCAGCAGAACAGAGAGAATTTCTTTGTCAATTAGATCACAACAGAGGATTTGAAGAGTATCACAGAAGAGTGTTTGAAGATTTCATCTTTGGTTTTGGACTTGTCATGGCTAAAAGCAACTTCTTCTCTCTCCTCCATCATTTAACTTTTGGTAAGGGACTTGTCCTAGGTAAAAACAAGTTCTTCTCTCTCCTCCATCATTTAACTTTAGGTGAGGGACTTGTCCTAGGTAAAAACAACTTCTCTCTCCTCCTTCATTTACCTTTAGGTAAGGGACTTGTCTTTGCCATCCACTTAAGGCTGGATCAGTTTGCCATAATTTGCTTTTTAAAATGCAATGTAGCAAACCCGCTTCACCACGTCACAAAAAGGTGAAAGCAGACTCCAAGCACACCAAATTGCTTAATTTCCTCTAATTCCTGTATGCCTCCAAATGAGAAAGTGAAAGTACATCCTTCTCAGTGCTATGAAAAGAGCAGACTCATCCTGCAGCAGGAAAGAATGAATGAGCTACTACCCTGAGCCAACAGCCATGACCTCTGATGACAAAGGGAAAGGTGCTTCTTTATTTGTACAGACATCTTTCTGGAGCTCAGCTTGGGTGGCAGGCATGCTCTGTCCTGCTCTGTTCAGGATTAGTGGATTATCTCTGATTCTCTCAGTCTAGGAATTGAGCACAGCTGCCCCTGGGCCCTTTGTCATGGAGACTTTTTATGTCTTTGGCATTCTCCAGTCTTGCTTCTCCCCCAGAAGCCATTGTGCTGTTCTCTTGTAGGAGACAATAGCTTAGAGATGCATACTGACCGAGTAAACCCAAAGTGATCAATAGTATGGTGGATGTGGGTGACAGTGCTGTCAATGGCTAATCAATAAATGCTTCCTGATGACTTCTGTGCATCTGGCATAGTCAGTGAATAAATCCAATCTTTCTGAAGATAATTTGGCCTCAGACCTCCATCAATTACCTTCGGTTTAAGGCTTGGCCAGAGAGAGATTTAGTCAGACCACATTTTCAGCCAATGTAATCCTTCTGTTGTGCATTTGCTAACTAGAGACAGTGATAAAACAGCCTTAAGAAGTTTCAGAAGTTTTTAACTTGAAAAAAAAAAAAAAAAAGAAAAAAAAATTTAGCAGCTTCCACTAGAGAATTAAGAAAAATACTTTCTTTTGCAAACAAAAATGTGTGGTTCTTTGCAGTCTTCCTTGAGGAAAGAGTTGCCTGTCCTACAGCCTGAGGAAAAAGGAACACTTTGTGGAAGACTTTAGTTTGGTGGCAGGCATTTGCTTGGTTTGTTTTTTTTTTCTCTCTTGCCTAGGTCAGTTTCCACTGTGTACAATTTGTGATTCAAATTACAGGCAATAGTCAAAATATTTAAACAACTATTAAGATATCAGAATGTCCTCTAGAACCTCTCAACAATTCACTCCTTAAGATGAATTTCAGTTAGCTGTCCTAAAGAGCTGATTTTATTTGCTCTGCTAGCCTTGCTAATAGCTGTCCTTATTGTTGGAATGGAACTATTTCTTAGGCATCTGCATTTGCTTCAGCCCAGTGATCCAATCAACTCAATCCCAGAATGTTAGGGGTTGGAAGGGACCTCTAGACCCCATCTGGAGTACTGTGTGCAGTTCTGGAGCCCCCAGCACATGGAAGGACATGGAAGTGTTGGAGCCAGTCCAGAGGAGGGCTGCGAAAATGATCAGAGGGCTGCAGCATCTCTGCTATGAGGACAGGCTGAGAGTTGGGGCTCTGCAGCCTGCAGAAGAGAAGGCTTCCAGGAGACCTTGGAGTGGCCTTCCAGGATCCGAAGGGGGCTACAGAAAGGCTGGGGAGGGATTATTGACAAGGGCTTGCAATGCCAGGACAAGGGGCAATGAGTTTGAACTGGCAGAGAGGAGACTGAAACTGGATGTTAGGAGGAAGTTGTTTGCAGTGAGGGTGGTGAGACACTGGCACAGGTTGCCCAGGGAGGTTGTGGCTGCTCCCTGCCTGGAGGTGTTCAAGGCCAGGTTGGACAAGGCCCTAAGTGACCTGTGCTAGTGGGAGGTGTCCCTGCCTATGGCAGGGGGTTGGAACTAGATGATCCTTGAGGTCCCTTCCAACCTTCCCATTCTATGATTCTGTAAGTCCAACCACCCCTGCCCAAGCAGGATCACCTGGGTCAGGCTGCACAGGAATGTGTCCAGTTGGGTTTTGAACATCCCCAGAGAAGGAGACTCCACAACCTTTCTGGGTAGTCTGCCCAGGTTTCTGTCACCCTCACCATAAAGAAGCAACTTCTTGTGTTGAGGTGGAACCTCCTGTGTTCTGTCTTGTGTATGTTGTTCCTTGTCCCACTGAAATGAGCTGGCGTCTTAGAATCATAGAATCAGTCAAGGTTGGAAGGGGCCACAAGGATCATATCTAGTTCCAAACACCTGCCACAAGCAGGGGCACCTCACTCTAGATCAGGCTGTCCAGAGCCTCATCCAACCTGGCCTTAAACACCTCTGGGAATGGAGCTTCAACCACCTGCCTTGGCAACTCCTTCCAGGGTCTCACCACCCTCATGGTGAAGAACTTTCTCCTAACATCCAATCTGAATCTACCCATTTCTAGCTTTGTTCTATTGCCCCCAGTCCTATCACTACTTGACAGCCTAAAAAGTCCCTCCCCAGCTTTCTTGTAGGCACCCTTAAAATACTGAAGGGGTCACAATAAGGTCATCTCTGTCACATCTTGACACCCACCCCTCAGATATTTATAGACATTGAGATCTCCTCTCATCTACTTTCTCTCCAGCCTAAACAGCCCCAGGGCTCTTAGTTTCTTCATGGTAGAGTTGTTCAAGTCTTACAGTTATCCCCATAGCTCTCCATCTGATTCTCTTCAGTAGCTTCCTGTCTCTCTTGAACTGGGGAGCCCAAAACTGGAGACAGTATTGCAGGTATGTTCTCACCAGGACAGAGCAGAGGGGGAGGAAAACCTCCCTGGACATACTGGACACACTTAGTGTGGCCCAGGATGCCATTGACCCTTTGGCCATGAGAACACGTTGCTGTCCCATGAAAGGAAAATACCGCATGAGCACTATGACCAACTTGAGTCAGTAAATCTCAACACAACCCTTTCTTCCTCCACACCCTGCCTCTTGAAGTAAACTGAGGTGCAGTGAAAGAAAACCAATCTTAATTCTTTATGTTCTTTTAAGGTCAGTGAAAGGAATGGTTTAACTCACAGGCTTTACCTCTCGCTTGTTTTAAGCTATGTTAGAGCCTGCCCTTGTCCCTTTTTATTGCAGACTCAAACACAGGTGCATACATGGACAGGTGGTTATTCAGCATCTCCTGCTTCCCTCCTTGCAGCCTCTGCGTGGAGCAGTTTTGTCCCATCTGTAGGTGATTCACAACTGTAAGAAAGGCTGCAGGAAGGATAACTGTGTAAATCCAAGCTGCCTGTGAATGTCTCAGCAATTTAGCTGCTAAATACAACACAGCACTGTCCTCCTATCTTTTTCCTGTTTGCTCCACTGTCATCTTTATGGTTCACCATTCAGCCTTTCTGTATTCTGAGCACAAAACAGCTAAATCAGGAACTTTAGGCTAAAGCGAGGGGATGAATTCTAACCTCTGTCTGAGCCAGCCCCCAGCGATTGGTGAAGCGACTCTTTGATTCTGCTATATCATAGCTTTCTTTTCTTTTGACTAGGCCATTGTCAGATTGCTGTTGACCTCTGACCCCACATACACAAACCTGAACTCTGGATTAGGCTTCCCAGGGAATAAACTATGGGCAAAGTTGAACTCCTAACTAGAATGAGGGGAAATGGTTGATGCTGCCATAGTAACGTGACCTCGTAGTGTCTGCCTGGAACAAAGACGGTTTTCTTGTTCTTTTTTCTGCCCCTGTGAGTGTTTAAGCCCCCCTGCTGCTTCTCCACTTGGGAGAGGGGTGAATGCTGTACATCACACAGGGGTAAAAAGGAGATTGCTCTCTCCTGCTAAAAAGTAGGGCAGTAGGAAATTGGGGAATCAGGTGATTCTGCAACAACAGAATAACCCCTGATAAACACACACACACACATGACCCCCAAACAACAAACAAACAAAACCCTAAACCCCAAATAACAGCATCAAACCCACAAACCAGAGGTGGTGACCTCTTGGTCAATCACTTGAGTTGGTAGTTTTCATTTCATATAATCATAATACCTGAAAGGAGGTTGTAGCCAGGTGGGGTTGGGCTCCTCCGCCAGGCACCCAGGGACAGAACAAGAGGACACAGCCTCAAGATGTGTCAGGGTAGGTTCAGGCTGGATATTAGGAAGAAGTTCTTCACAGCAAGAGTGATTGGCATTGGAATAGGCTGCCTGAGGAGGTGGTGGAGTGCCCATCCATGGAGGTGTTTAAGAGGAAGGTAGATGAGACACTTAGTGCCATGGATTAGTTAATTAGAGTTAGGTGACAGGTTGGACTCAGTGATCTTAGAGGTCTTTTCTGTGTGATTCTGTGATCATCCCAAGCTTTTAACTTGGATAATCATTTAACTCAGTCATGTTTATTTCTCATCCAGGCCTCCTCCTAATGTTTTCTTATGAAAAAAACCCAAAAAAACAAAACAAACAAAAACCACAAACTAACAAACAAAAAACCCCACAAAAAACCCAAACCAAAACCCAAACCAAAAAAACCCAACCTAGAATGCTGGCTAAATTAATCTTTAATGCTCATCATTCCTATGGAGAGAGATGAGAACCTCCAGCCCTGGAAGAATTTAGTGTTTGGGTTTTGCCTTGTCATAATTTTAGTTAGGAATGCACAATATATTAAGTGGTGATGCACAATAAATATGGAGTTTGGTTTTTAGACCATGCCAGACTTCAGTGAGAGGTGTCAAACTCAACAGGAGTTAAAAAAAGGACTCCATATGGTTGAAACTGGGAAAGAAACAGAAAGCAAGGTGGAAATGGAAGCCTCCTGCACAGTAAATGTGATGCAGTTCTAGAGTCCCTGTCCTAAAAGGACATCATAGAACTAAATGAACCAGTGAATGATGCCACCAATGGGTAAGGGCCTTGCATGGTTTCTGTATGACAAACAACAGAGAGCCAGGAAAAGGCATCAGAGGAAATGTGACAGAGTGGCAGAGAGAGACTGAAACAGAGTGAGTGTGCCCTGTCCTTTCAGCTACATCTGGAGGGTGTCAGGTGCAGCTGTTATTTGCCATTCACAATATTAACAGAAGGAGAGCTACAGAACTTCTCACATCACTGTGCACGACCTTGGTCTCAAAAAGCCCTCAGGCTACTAAACATCAGAAAGTGGGAAGGAATTTGGGAAAAACCACTATATAGTGTAGCTGTTCTTATGCTCTTCCTTAGGCATAAGCTAAGGAAGTCCCCCCACTGCCAGGGGAGCTAGATGGGTTTCTAAAAGACCTTCTCTGCAGAGCTCAGGGGTGCCACAGAAGTAACAGACATGATTTAGTAAATACAGTACAGGGTTACTCAACCTCTAGTGTCTGTCTCATAACTTTTGCAATGTACTGGTCAAGTTGTCATTGCTTCTGGGATCAGCTCCCTTGATTTAGGCACAGGAGGAATCAGATAGAACCCAGTAATGCCTGCTTCAGCAAATGACAACATAGCCAATTGATTGTTATTCACTCAATTTACATATATCTGTACATGAGGGGAAGGGTCAAGGGAGGAGGGCTCAGTTACACATTTGGTATCAATAATTATTAAATACTACTCTGTCACCAAATTGGGGGTTTTTTTTCAGCAAGGCAAGAGGCATTTATAAGCTTTTTTTCTTCTCAACCTCCAAAGGTAATCCTTAAAACCCATCAACTAAGGAAAAAAAAAAAACAGAAAAAAATTAACAAAGTGAGAAAGCTGCTGGACAGGGAATGACAATTTTGCATGAGCAGCAATAACATCATAGGCAGGCTTTGACTTGAGTGTCTGTTGTCTTGGGTTGAATCCTCTATTCCTTCCCAACCATGTGTTCCTGCACTCGTAAGAAGTACAGCTGTGTCCTCTGCCTCAAATCACACAATGGGAGCAGAAAGCCCATTTGGATGTGGCTCTCCCCTTTGTATGCACAACTGTCTTGTAGAGCAAGGAATTAGTGACTAAGAGATGGCAGCAGTCCACTGCTTTAGTGAATGCTCAGATAAACTCTTTAGAATTCTGTGAAAACTCCAGTGATGGAATGTGTGGGAATTAATTGTTTCTGTGGACTTTGCTGAGAGTTTTGCACATAAAGAAGTGATGTGCAAAGTTATCAGGTCTGTTATCATTTTCCTCCGTTCATTCTGCTCATAAACACTGACTCAACCTCCTTCTCATTAAATGGTAGCTGACAAATCTTGTCGCATACAATGGGTAAGCCATGTGTGCACCAGAACCAAGCCTGTCGCGGGGGTTCGGTGAGCTATGNTTTTTCAGCAAGGCAAGAGGCATTTATAAGCTTTTTTTCTTCTCAACCTCCAAAGGTAATCCTTAAAACCCATCAACTAAGGAAAAAAAAAAAACAGAAAAAAATTAACAAAGTGAGAAAGCTGCTGGACAGGGAATGACAATTTTGCATGAGCAGCAATAACATCATAGGCAGGCTTTGACTTGAGTGTCTGTTGTCTTGGGTTGAATCCTCTATTCCTTCCCAACCATGTGTTCCTGCACTCGTAAGAAGTACAGCTGTGTCCTCTGCCTCAAATCACACAATGGGAGCAGAAAGCCCATTTGGATGTGGCTCTCCCCTTTGTATGCACAACTGTCTTGTAGAGCAAGGAATTAGTGACTAAGAGATGGCAGCAGTCCACTGCTTTAGTGAATGCTCAGATAAACTCTTTAGAATTCTGTGAAAACTCCAGTGATGGAATGTGTGGGAATTAATTGTTTCTGTGGACTTTGCTGAGAGTTTTGCACATAAAGAAGTGATGTGCAAAGTTATCAGGTCTGTTATCATTTTCCTCCGTTCATTCTGCTCATAAACACTGACTCAACCTCCTTCTCATTAAATGGTAGCTGACAAATCTTGTCGCATACAATGGGTAAGCCATGTGTGCACCAGAACCAAGCCTGTCGCGGGGGTTCGGTGAGCTGTGTGTGCGCCAGAACGGAGCCTGTCACGGTGGTTCGGTGAGCTGTGTACACACCAGAACCCAACCTGTTGCGGTGGTTCGGTGAGCTGTGTGCACCAGAACCGAGCCTGTCGCGGGGGTTCGGTGAGCTGTGTGCACCAGAACCGAGCCTGTCGCGGGGGTTCGGTGAGCTGTGTGCACCAGAACCGAGCCTGTCGCGGGGGTTTGGTGAGCTGTGTGTGTGCCAGAACCACGCGTATGCCAAAGACACCAAGATGTGTGGTGCAACTGACACACTGGAGAGAATGGACTCATCCAGATTGACCTGGACAGGCTGGAGAGGTGGGCCCAAGTCAACCTCGTGAGGTTCAGTAAGACCAAGTGCAAGGTCCAAACGCTTGGGTTTGACAAGGGGGTTGGACCTGATGATCTCTGGAGGTCCCTTCCAACCCCAAAAGGAGGGAGTTAGTGAGAGAACATTCCACACCCTGTGCTTTTGCTTTTTTAGTCCTCAGATCCTTCCCAGGTCTGAAGGCAATACACAGGCTAGGATGGCAGCGCTGATCTGTCACACGGAGGAATGCCCAGGGCAGCACCACATCCTGGGATTCTGTGACTAATTTGCTGCAAGACTTAGCCTGGAAAGCAAAAGCAGGTAACCCTTTTAGGGACTCTCCCAAGGGCCTAGTCCATTTTCTGTCTTTAACTCACCTTTTGTTCTATGGTATTGTCACTTCCCATCCCTCTTTAAAGGGTGTGATAAGATGGAATATTACATCCTTTGCCATCCTGCAGCAATGGGAAGTCTCCTCTGAGGTTCTCAGAAGAGCAGCTTCAAATTATCCTCTCATTAGCGATGATGCATCCCTTTTGAACACTGTGCCATTCCATCCTACCGCTTGCACCGGAACATTAGGAGATAACTGCCTTCACAACATATGCCATTACTCATTAAGGGACCCTTCCTGGCTTATGGCTGAGGTTTAATGTCCTGTTAAAGATGTTTAACACTTAGAGTTTTGTTTTTAATTTAGGAAGCAGCATGATCAAAGTGTGCCCTGAGAATTTCTCGCCGGTTTGGTGAAATTTGCAGGTTGGCCTGTTCGGAGGAGGTGATCCTTAAATTGAATTGCAGCCCTCCAAGGCGTGTTTGGATGTCAAGCACTGCCATGATCTGACGTGTTAATGGCTTTGAGAAAACAATGTGTTTCAAAGGTAATTGCTGAAGCAGTGAGTTCCCAGCAATATTTTACTTAAAAGAAATGTGCTGCTCCTCCACGGTGAAGACTGGAATGACACTGAACAACTGAGTGATGCAAATCTCCTCTTGCCTTTTTAATGGTCATTAAATTCTTCTAATAGGCTGGAACAGGGCCTCTGTGCTATCCATTGTTAGGAGCTGAGAGTAGTATTTGAACCAGTCATGATGCTGTTATTGTAATTGGATTGAAGAGTCTCACCACCCTTGTACTGAAGAACTTCTTCCTAAGATCCAGTCTAACCCTGCTCTCCCTCTACTCAAAGCCATTCCCCCTTCTCCTGTCTCTCCACACCCTTATGGAAGGTCTCTCCAACCTTCCTGTAGGATCATAGAATTAACCAGGTTGGAAAAGACCTCTGAGATCATTGAGTCCAACCTATCACCTAACCCTTCTAATTAACTAAACCATGGCACTAAGTGCCTCATCCAATCTCCTTTTAAATACCTCCAGGGATGGTGACTCCATCACCTCCCCAGGTACCCATTCCCCTTCAAGTGGTGTAAGGCAGCTCTAAGGTCCTCCTGGTGTCTTCTCTCTGGGCTGAACAACCCCAGCTCCCTCACTTTATCCACCATAACAGAGGTGCTCCAGACCTTGGATCATCTTTGTGGCCTCCTCTGCACTCACTCCAAGAGCTCTGCACCCTTCTCATGGTGGGCACTTGAGAACTGGACACAGTATTTCAGGTAGGGTCTTGCGAAAGCAGAGTGAAGAGGAGGAATTCTCCTCTCTTGCCCTGCTGGCCACACTCCTCTTGACACAACCTAGGAGGATATGATTTCCCTTCTTGCTGGTTTGCTTCTCAGAGAGACATGCTGCTGTTGTTGAGCTCTTGGCCACATTTGCAGTGGTTCTGAATTCTGTGAATCACGTCAGCTCACGTGCAAGTTTACACTATATAGTGAGGGGCTGCTGAACAGAGAACATAGGAACAGACACTGCATCAAGCCAAAAGTCCACATGCCTCAGAAACCTGCCTAAGGGGGGTGAAATGTAGGTGCTGGTGGATGAAGGTTAGAACAGGATGTGAGAATTGCAAGGGTTTGAGGCTCATTGCTTTGTAAGTGAAGAAAAGCACTGGATCTGTGACTGTGACTCTGTGGATCTGTGACTGAGTTTTATGGAGGTGTTGTCTATGTGCTGGTTACTTTCCTAGGGGCAGACAAATTCTGTAAAATCCCTTTCATTCTCTCAGTGCTCTGAGTCCACTTTATACCGCTCCATGCTAATTATCAGCGGTGCAGGGACTCAGCAGCCTACTTCTTTCCACGAGAACTCAGAGTTTCTGAAGATTCCTGTTCTTCAGCACGTTTGGGATGAATACTTGCAAAAAGGGTTAACCAGCAGCCCAACCAATTCACTGCAAGATCTTCAAAGCAAATCAGTTTTTTTTTTAATTATATCAAATTAAGGTTATTAAAAGTTAAGTTCTGAACTGAGAGCATTTTCCAATGAAAGGTGCTGCAACATCATTATTTCTCCCCAAAATGCACTTACTGTACATTTCTCAAAGCCATCAGCCTTGATTGAAAGCTAATGAAAAAGCTGTCCTGCGTCAGTTTATTCCTTGTATCCATTAAGAATAATTACAGCTGAACAATTTTTGATGCCTGTAACCTTCGCAAGTGTTGCTAATGGCATTATAAATTGCTCCTTGTCCAATGACTACAGTCTGAAGCTTAATTCAAAAGCGCTCTGTCAACAGGGCTGATTTGTGTGGCTAATGAGTGCGTTTAAAACAACAGCCTGGGCTCATGCATCCTAATGTCGATAAGAGGATGTGGTTCAATAAAGAGGCTTGTCCGTAATAATTAGCGGCGACAAATGCTCTGGATTAGACCGATCGCAGCACTAATGACTCTTTCAGCCCCTTACAGGGAGAGGTGGGATTAAAAAAATAAGCAAGAAAAAAAAGAGTTTCCAGTTCTAACTTTTCCCAGCTTAGATTTTGCTTTTAAGGATAGGTCTGCTATAAGCCAACGAACTAAACATAAATCTTCGGTGCACGCTGAATCAGTAGAGTTGCTGAGCGGTCTGAGGCCCTTGGAAAGAAATGCAGAATGTTAGGGTTTGGAGATTGCAGAAGCAGAGAATGGTTTGGGTTGGAAGGGATCTGAAAGATGATCTAGTTCCAACACCCCCACCATAGGCAGGGACACCTCCCCATAGAACAGGTTGCTCAAGGCCTCATCCAGTCTGGTCCTGTACACCTCCAGGGAGGTTGTGGAGCACAGAAGACCTCCAGGGAGGGAACAACCACAACCTCCCTGGGCAACCTGTGCCAATGTCTCACCACTCTCACTGTAAATAACTTCCTCCTAACACCCACTTTCAATCTCCCCTCTGCCACTTCAAACCTATTGCCCCTTGTCCTGTCAGTGCAAGACCTTCTAAATAGGCCCTCCCCAGCCTTCCTGTGGCCCCCTTCAGATATTGGAAGGCTACCAAAAGGTCTCCTGGAAGCCTTTCCTTCTCCAGGCTGCAGAGCCCCAACTCTCTCAGCCTGTCCTCACAGCAGAGCTGCTGCAACCCTCTCAACACCATCTCAGAATCTTGGTGGCCAATTAGCCTCAAACCAGCACAGGCTGGGTTTTTTTGGGTTTTTTTTTTCCTTAGCAAAAAACCTACAGGTGTAACTGAGCATCATTTCTAGCTCAGACATAAAATAAATCTGCAACAGAGAAACTTAGAAGT
This sequence comes from Eubucco bourcierii, assembly GCA_013396675.1. NCBI lineage: Eukaryota > Metazoa > Chordata > Aves > Piciformes > Ramphastidae > Eubucco > Eubucco bourcierii. The sequence goes on along the minus strand of VWZE01007624.1, from coordinate 48,773 downwards.
GGAAGAGCATTGGATTGTCTGAGTGGAGAGGTGAACATATCAGGGACAACCATAAAATGGCAATAATGGATAATCNCATTGCCCCTTGTCCTGTCACTGCAAGACCTTGTAAATAATCGCTTCCCAGCCTTCCTGTAGGCCCCCTTCAGATACTGGAAGGCTAAGTCAGTATGATTTCATTGGAGCATGTCTGGAAGCACAGTTTGGATCTTTCACCCTTGCTGCTTCTGCTGTGCCCACTGCTATCTTCCCCCCCAGCTGTTTTGGTTGCTGCTTTACTGCTTCCCCGCTGCTTCCCCTCATCCCCATCTTCTTTAAGATTATTATATTCCATAGTAGTTTACTCTCCTTATACTGTTCTAAAAAAACCCACTATTTTTTTTCCCCCTGACTTTCCAGAATTCTTAATTTCTTCTGCTGGAGGAGGGATCCTCTCTAACCCCTTACAAGAGGCAAGTTTTAGAAGAGCAGTTTTATGCCTGCGAAGTGATTCTGACGTGATGAACTGAACATCACAGAGACTAACCCATTCATTTAGCCCTCTCTTCTCCAAGTTAGCACTCTGGAGTGGCATGCTGTGGCTAATACCATACAAATTGCTGGAATGGGCAGTTAAACGTTGGGGTCAGAGGTTAAATGAACATGGTTGTTTATGAGGACACAGCCCGAATCCATTTGCATTTTAATATTCTTTCTGTGAGACGAAAAACCATTTTGAGGACAGCTTGTTTGGAAATCCCATTAACAGGTTATTTATGGGACTCATGACTGCCTGACCCTTAGCCTTGTTTTGTTAAACATGAACTAGACATGAATCAGATGGGCGGCTGGGCTGCTGCTATTGTTTTCCATAGCATTAAATGTCATTGAATTCAATTATTCTGAATCTGACACTTTCTAAGTTATTACCCTCATAATGCTCAATTTTCCTTTTTTTTTTTTTTTTCCTTTGTCAACCTTATTATTTCTATCCACTTCAAAAAGCAGAGACACTCTAAAAAGGCCATTTCCTCTCTTATCACCGAGCTAGGTGAGAGCTTAGGAGCTTATCTACACAGCTCTTAAATAAATAATTGGGAAGATGCAGTTTGAAGAAATTAGAAGGCTCCAGCTACTCTCACGGTGCATTTTAAGGAATACTGAGGTCTAAAAATTCTGGCAGGGTAGTAAAATTAGCCATGCAAAGGTCAGATATTAAATGCTTGGAAAGAGAGGGCTTTTAACCCTTTTCGGCAGGAGTATAAAGTGATGAGTGATAAATCAGACTAAGATGATGATGTCACCATCAATCACAATGTGCAAGGGAAAAAATAAACCCAAACCTCCATAATTCCAAAGAACAAGTTTTATAAACCAAAGTTTTGATGCCTTTTAACACAGATCTTTAAAGAAAAGTATTATAAACTGAAGTTTTGTTGCCTTTTAACACAGATCTTTAAAGAAAAGTGTTATAAACTGACGTTTTGTTGCCTTTTAATGAAGATCTTTAAAGAACAAGTTTCATAAACCAAAGTTTTGTTGCCTTTTAACACAAATCTTTAAAGAAAAGTATTATAAACTAAAGTTTTGTTGCCTTTTAACACAGATCTTTATAAGAACAAGTTTCATAAACCAAAGTTTTGTTGCCTTTTAACACAGATCTTTATAAGAACAAATACTATAAAACAATGTTTTGATGCCTTTTAACACAATTCTTTAATTGAAAGGAGATGGTGCACTGGATAGGACCACCTGTAGCAGAAATGAATGCGAAATCATTGGTGCATCTCATCTGAGAGTTGTATAGTTGAGAGCAGGATTGTCTTTGCTAAAGGCTGTGGTAGCTCCTGGTAATCAATGTGGTCAATCTTACATATCCCTCTCTTGGAATTAGAGCTTTCACTGATCCAGGATTTGTGGTACTTGCCAAATAATCAGAAGACTTCCAGTCTTTTGAAGGCAAAAATCCACACCCACAGAGTGCACAAGCTGGTAGGGAGCCTCTAAATTCACTTCAGCCCAAAACAGGGTTCTGTGGTGCATATAAACTGAGAGCTGAATAGCATAACTGAGACCATTCTCAGCTCTTCAACACAAACCTAAGAATTTCCCTGGTGTAAGTATAAATCTGAACTGATCTCCAGTCAGCTGGAGGGGGAAAATAACAACAGCAACAACAAAAAAAAAAGTCTTCCATGCCTACTTGGAATATTACAGGTGGACTTTTCACTCTATCAGCTGAGGAATTCAGTTTGTGTAAATTCAGCTTTTTAGCCGTTTGCCTTCAGAATACCTGATTCAGTACATGGATGCACACACTTATTTCAAGTGCTTTTATGGAGTCCCTGACTGAAAAGGAGACATTTTTATTCTGAAGAAGTTGGTAAAGCATTTGAAGAGAACAGTGAAAGCATTTAAAGTGAGTACTCCTTCGAAGTTTACAGAGAAGAAAAAGTTGTTTCAAGGAGATCAGAGTTCAAATGCAGGTCAGGTTTTAGAGGG
>VWZE01007624.1:22405-41861 GCA_013396675.1 Eubucco bourcierii | reverse complement strand
TGGGTTGGACTTGATGAGCTTTGAGGTCTCTTCCAACCTTGGTGATACTGTGAGACTGTTTTGCATTTCTTCCTTCAAGGTTCTGAAAGCCCACATTAAACCATCACCAGTCTCTTCAGCTCCAGCCACATGGTGGGAGCTTCTGGTTAGATACCTGTGCTTCCTAACAGCAAATAAATTCTGACATTTAACTTTTACCCCTGAATAAAAATGTTCGGCGTGTTGGTGAAAATAAGCAATCACCTTCTATTTACTGGTGAAAAGGAATTGTAGGTATCGCCCTGCAGGGGCTGAGGAATCCATTTGCATTATAACAAACATTGATTTTTGCATTGAAAAGTCTCATTATTTGAGATAATGACTGTTGGGTTTCTTAGTTATTCTTCTGGTTCCTAAATCATTAAGACCTCGAACTGTATTAAAATCTCCTTATTTTGCCTTGAAAATTGGAATCCCCTTTAAATCCGCCAGACGCCAGCACAAAATTACCTTATGTATTTGGAGCACCTTTATATGGTACCTGTGTTTTTATTTGGCACCTTATAGAAACATCACTGAACCCAAATGCATTGATTTTTGGATTAACATTAATGGAATTAACATGTGGACTCCTGGGGGGCCTCATTCATCAGCGCATTGCTCCACTTCCTCGGCGATGTAATTCCGGCTGCGCGGAATCGAGGGGAAACTCTTCCCTGTGTTCCTTGGCGGTGAGAAAACCTACAGGCAAACCTCTGCAGCACACCCTTGCGTGGAGATGTGCATTGCACACTCCCCCAATAATCCTGATTGTGGACTTGCTGAGGAGGGGGTCTTGTTTGTTTTGCTCTTTTTTTTTTTTTCTTTTTGGAGGCAGAAAGCTACTTTGAATATTTCCAAGCCGGTTTTTGCAGCGGGCCTGGAAGGAAGTCAGTCCCCTCTTGCGCTCTCCCCTTCCCCCCCTCTGCCTCTCCTCCCAGCTGTGGCTGCCTGGGCATTAATGTATTCCGTGTAATGTTCAGGGCTAGCTGCAGCTACCTTCCTACCAACAGCACTATGAATTATTGACGTGAGGGATGGTCCCTGGTGTATGCTTTTCCAAGGTTATACTCTCTGATATTAGATATTTATTCGGCATAAGGTAGGGATAAGAACCTCATTGCCACATTATGTCTGACACAATCAAGTTTTGGGGAATTTCAACAACATTAGAAGATTTGTATAATGTATTCTTTTAGAGGCAGAGGTTCAGCTTTAAACAAAGCATAATCCCTGCTGCATATCATTTCCAGCCTAATGCAAGGAGAAGAAGCGGGGCCGTAATGCTATCTGCATCATTTCCCTTTTGTGTTCAGTTGCAAGGGCTATTCACCTAATACTCAAAATCCATGTATTCATTAAATGGAACAGAATGATGCAAAAAACCCCCAAAACCCAAACCTTAGAAACAATAAGAAAACAATGAAATAGATTTCCAGAAAAGTGGCACAGAAAAGTTGAGTTATTACATCTAGATCTGTGATAAAACCTTTGGAAATAATTGAGCGGTTGATAGCCACCACCTCTCCCAGCGCTCAGGCGCTGCAGGTTTGGGGGTTTATTTAAGCTGGCTTTAATTTCTTTGCAGCAAATGCTGTTTGTTTTTATGTGTCTTTGGGATCTGTAACAAAAGGATCTTGTGAACACTCCGTTCATTGTGTCGCCCAGTCCCTCCTTGTCATCTGCTTTGTTAACCTAAGCCTCTAGGGTTTGTAGCTTGGGCAGTGGACCTTTTGTACTCCTTAAGGCTGTGCTCTTTGACAATAGGGAGGGGGGGGAAAAATAAATCCTCTCTGACAAGTTTACTTAAAGGGACACTATCACATTAAATAAGCTTATAAATATACCCACAAGTAATATTGCTCCTCTTGAAATTTTGGTGGGGGTAGGTAGGAAATGTTTGGGTGGGTTGTTTTTTTTTTTTTCCCCTGTCGGTGTAGTTAGTTAATGCCCTCCTCTACTTGCAGTGCAGTAACTGTGAAACCCACATCATTTTTTTACACTTCAGGTCATTCTTTCCCCAGTACTTTTCAAAAGCTAAGGCAAACCAAGTCAGTTGTTTGGGGTTTTTTTGCCACGTGTTCCTCAGTCGGTGTTAGGAATAGAGTAACCTGTACTAGTGGGAGGTGCCCCTGCCTGTGGTAGGGGGTTGGAACTGGCTGATCCTTGAGGTCCCTTCCAACCTTACCATTCTATGATTAATATTGCCAGGGTAAGGAATATTTTGTTGCTGTCCCAGCAGGAGACTGGGATGCACACAGTGTAAGGGAGCATTTGGGCTTAACAGCAACCCTGTTTCTGGTGAATTGGTTATGGGAAGAGGCCACAAAAGAGTGTTTGCTGCTGATGGGTGTTGTAAGCTAAAGAGCATAAACAAACCTAAACACTGTAATGAGATGAACCCAGTCCTTTTCAGGAAGAATTGTATTAAAATATGAGATCTGTTTTGGTCTTTTCTTGCTGTTGTTTTTATGCAACTTTATAAACTCACTTAATGTAATTATCTTTGGTGAATAATTTAGTGGATTCAAGTGTGATAATAGAACTGGAGTGGTTTTATAGCCAGCCTTGTGTCTTATTAAATCAGGTTGTTTATAAAAGCAATTCTGGTTATTTGTGAAATTCTTAGTGAGAGAGGCTGAGATCTGATGATAAGTATTGAAGAAAACAGCACAGTTACATCCATGAGAAACGTGCTCACAGATAAAATATTGCTTAATCTGTTAATGAACTATTTGAACTCTGTGAGCAAATGAGGTTTTGGCTCAATTTGTCTGTAGCTCCACATCCAGCCAGCCACATGCTGGCATATACACGCAGGAATTTAAGGCTCCTTTCTCAGCCAGCACATGAATGCCAGGGAAACCCTCTGAAGTAGTAGGAGAAGCTGTGCCAGTGGATCTGAAACACCTTTGTACTGCCAAATTTGTCTGCGTGATGCTCGTCACCATCACCATGATGTAAAGTAATCTTTGTGGGCTGCAAGGCTCCAACTCTTGGCTTGTTGCAGCTCTCAGTAGCTGATATTTGTGATTTCTCTGCCTCTGTTGCTGGCTTCCAGCTTTTCCATGGATCTGTCTCGATATTAATTAATGACACTGAGGGGTTTGTTTGGGGTTAGGGTTCTTTGCTGGTTTGTTTTGCAGTGCTGTTTTGCTTTGCTGAAAAGAAACTCTCAGTGCTGGTGAAAGGGCTTGGGAGCTAATTGGATGTTAATGAATGGAGAAGGATAAATACCTTCTTACTGGAGGTGAGGTGGGGGGGAAGAAGATGTTTGCTATTTGAAGGTCACTTTCTGTAGTGAATCTGGGGTGTTTTTCTGTAGATTTTGGCTGGGATGTGTTCTGGGATATCATGAAGTTGTTACCCCACTATTTGACTAAACATACATATTGCCCACTTGAAATTAGGGACCCATTTGGGGCTCTTCAGCCTGGAGAAGAGAAGGCTTCCAGGATACCTTAGAGTAGCCTTCCAGGATCTGAAGGGGACCTACAGGAAGACTGGGGAGGGACTATTGACAAGGTCTTGGAATCATAGGACAAGGGGCAATGGGTTTAGACTGACAGAGGGGAGATTGAAACTGGATGTCAGGAAGAAGTTGTTTGCAGTGAGGGTGGAGAGACACTGGCACAGGCTGCCCAGGGAGATTGTGGAGCACAGAATCACTGAATGTGATCTTTGATCATGTTGGATAATTTTGTGCTCCACAACCTCCCTGGAGGTGTTCAAGGCCAGGTTGGACAAGTCCTTGAGTAACCTGTTCTAGAGGGAGGTGTCGGATTGGAACTGGATGATCTTTGAGGACACTTCCAACCTTACCATTCTATGATTCTATGTTTTTTACTGGACATTTTACCTTCATTGGATGAACACAGAACCTAAAAGTATCTGGCAAACAAATTTGTAACACACACAAAATAGTGGTGAGGTTGAGTCCTTCATATAGTTCTGTTCAGTAGCTGATTGGGAAGCTCTATTAGCATTATTAAAAGTCTGTTATTGCTGCCTCTTTTAAAAATTATTTTTCCAGGTGACATTGATGTTGAGGAATTTTAGAGACATTTCTTGGCTCTTTTTGTGTGACGTGCAAAAGACTTTCAATGTGGCTTCCAACAGGTCTTTCAGAAAGGGATGGAGAAGGTGATGCATGCCTAAGCAAGGAACTACCCTTGACCTCTCCTGTCATACCTGCAAGACATTCCTCATCTATGTTCTGTTTTCTGTCTTTGGAATCACAGAACTTTAGAGGTTAGAAAGGACCTCCAGAGCCCATCCAGTCCAACCTCTCTACCTAGGCAGGATCCCCTAGGGTAGTTCACACAGGAATGCATCCAAGGTAGATTCTAGACAGCAAAGAGCTTATTTGAATGGAGGTGGAGCAATTTCTCGTGGAGTTGTGTTTGCAGATGTCTCCAGTGCATGGCAGTTCTGGTAAGATGTTGTACCAGGAATCTAGTTTGAAATGGCAACAAGGTTTTGTATTTGTGACCAAAGCAGCCCTCCTGCACTAAATATTCATAGGATGTTAGGAATTGGAAGAGACCCAAAGAGATCTTCCAGTCCAACCTCCCTGTCAGAGCAGGACCAGACAATCTAGCACAGGTCACACAGGAACACATCCAGACAGGTTTTGAAATTCTCCAGAGAAGGAAACTCCACAACCTTTCTGAGCAGCCTGTTCCAGTGTTCTGTCACCCTCACTGTGAAGAAGTTTCTCCTCATGTTGAGGTGAAACCTTCTATATTCCAGTTGGTAGGTGTTGCTCCTTGGCTTGTTGCTGCTGAGCACTGAAAAGAGATTGGCCCCAGCCACTTGACGCCCTCATGCTAGCAGGCATTGAATAGAGTCTGCATGCAAATAAGAACTTAATTCAGCCACAAATCTTTCTTGATCTCTGATTTACTTTGCTGGTTGAGAACTTGGACTTCATAAGAGTTTTCTTCCATGTTAGAAGGTGACAGCAATCCTGCGGCTATTGGGAAGAGAGTTCCTCTTTGTGGGACCACCCAGCTAGGTCTTCACCTTTTTTGATTTGTAAGGAATGCTGCAGGTTCTATTGCTGGAATCCTGGTTGACACCTTGCACTCCTGCCAGATTGGTGTGTTACAGCAGAAAGCATGCCCTGCTTAATGGGTAAAAGGAAGTTTCCTCCCACAAATAAGTTACTTCAGCATCACCTGGAGAAACAAGACAGAGCTCCAAACAGGCAAAAATATTTGTGCCATGGAAGGGAAGAGAGCATTTATTTATTTCACTTCCAGAAAAATACCAGAAAGGTAAAAACTTGCCCCATGAACTACTGAAACAATTCTGTCTACTGCAGTAATATGAATCCATGTGGAATAAAAGCAATCGAGAGGCTGGAGGCACCAGGAAACACCTGGCAGAACTCGCCCGAGGACTCGGGTGGCTGCTGCTGAGTACAGTCATGTTCCAAAGCTCAGACTGAGTGGGAAGTTAATAAATCACTTCTCAAGCTCTCAGTAGTCAGCAACTGATGATGGTTTTCTGGGCCTGGGGAAAAGATGTTCTCTAGTTAAGGAGAAATTGTGGGACAGCAACAGGCTCCCAATCTTGCAGGGAAGGTGTCTGCAGAGTGCCTGTCCCTGCGTCATGGGGGTTACTGTGCCTGCTTTCCTACCAGCAGGAATGCCTTGCCCTCTGTGCCTGGGACTGCTCCTCTCCCTGCTGCCATTTGGCTTCCAGAGAGCCCAGAGAGCTCCACTGTTGATCTGTAGCTGCATTGTTTCAGGCCCCACTTCCATCAGCGACAGGATTTGACTGCCCCATACCAGAGAGCCCATTTAAAGACTACGTTTTGGCTGGAGGTTTAGGTTTGTACCCAGCACCCTTGGTCAGTTCTGCAGGGGATTTGATCACTTAACAGGCCTGCTGAAAATGTGACTTTTTTCCCATGTGTGCTTTCCCATGTGAGTTTTTCCTCTGACACTGCTTCTATCCCAGAACTTTTAAACATTCTTTGTCAGATCCATTTTTACATTGCAGTTCAGGGTTTTGGTTTGGGTTTGGGTTTGGTTTGGGTTCTGCATTTTGGTTTTATGTTTGCCAAGACCAAGGTTAATAATTTTGGCTGATTTGCAGTGACACAATTCCTACTCTGTGTGTCAAAGCTGTAAGTAGAAGCATGAGGAAACAGCAATTCAGCCATCTCAGTTGTGTCTGTTTCTCACTGGCACCACACAAAGTTGAAGGATCTCAATAAATTTGATAAATAGCTGATAAATAATGATCTAATAAATGTCTGATAAATCTGAGGGTCTCAAAATGATGGAAACTGCAGGAATTTCTGCCCATCTCAAGGGGAGGTGGAGGAGGACTTAGAGTAGAAGCCACCTATTAAAGCTTACAGAAAATAGAACTACAAAGATAAATGACAGAGTCACACAGAGTCCCAGCATGGTGGGAGTCTGAAGTGACCTCTGGAGATCATCCAGTCCAACCCCACTGCTAAAGCAGGGCACCCACAGCAGCTTGCCCAGGATCACAATGGCCAGGTGGGTTTGCAAGCTCTTCATACAAGAAGACTCCACAAGCTCTCTTCAAGCCTGTTTCAGGGCTTCAGCACCCTCACACCGAAGAATTTTCTCTTTATGAAAACCCCTGGGTTCTTTTTTTGTGCCCTTTACCCCTTGTAGTGCCACTGGGCACCACTAAAAAAAAAGTCTAGCTCCATGCTTTTGACCTGCCCCCTCCCTTTAGATATTGAAAAGCATTGCTAAGATCCCCTCTCAGGTTGCTCTTCTTTAATTGCAGCTAAACAACCCCAACTCTCTCAAATTTTCCTCCTCACAGAGATGCTTCAGGCCCCTCACAGTCTCCACTGGACTCTCTCCAGTATTTCTCTGAGCAGCTGAGTAGTGTTCTTCAGATGTGGCCTCACTAGGGCAGAGTAGACAGGGACGAGAACCTCCTTCAGTCTGCTGCTCAGAGTCTTCTTAATGCACCCCAGGACACCACTGACCTTGGCCACAAATCATGGCTCAACTGGGTATAAAATAGGCATGAGCAGATTGGAGTCCTGAGTAAATAGCTGTGCACTGTGGCCCACTCACAGTGCTTCCACATCTTCATACATATATTTGTGGTTTATATTATCAAAATGCTTTTAGTCTTTCTTTCTAAGTCATTTTCCAATGCATTGATAATCTGGATGAGGGCATCGAGTCAGTCACAGCAAGTTTGCAGCTGACACCAAGCTGGGGGCTGATGTTGCTGGGTTGGAGGGCAGAAGGGCTCTGCACCGGGACCTCGACCCCCTGCACAGATGGGCAGAGTCCAAGGGGATGGAGCTCAACAAATCCAAGTGCCTGGTGCTGCACTTTGGCCACAACAACCCCATGCAGAGCTACAGGCTGGGCTGGGAGTGGCTGGAGAGCAGCCAAACAGAAAGGGATCTGGGGGTGCTGATTGACACCCACCTGAACATGAGCCAGCAGTGTGCCCAGGTGGCCAAGAAGGCCAATGGCATCCTGGCCTGCAGCAGCAAGAGTGTGGCCAGCAGGAGCAGGGAGCTCATTCTCCCACTGCCCTCTGCACTGCTCAGGCCACATCTTGACTCCTGTGTCCAGNGGTGCTTGTAGCCAGCAGGAGGTTGCTTTCTCCTCTCAGGCAAGCAGCAGCAGAACAAGAGGACACAGTCTGAAGCTGTGCCAGGGGAAGTTTAGGCTGGAGGTGAGGAGAAAGTTGTTGCCTGAGAGAGTCATTGCCTGCTGGAATGGGCTGCCCAGGGAGGTGGTGGAGTCAGCGTCCCTGGAGGTGTTCAAGGCAGGTTTGGACGTGGCACTTGGTGCCATGGTCTGGTCTGGAGGGCTGTGGTATTGGGTTGGACTTGATGAGCTTTGAGGCCTCTTCCAACCTTGGTGATACTGTGAGACTGTGTGATATTACATGAGCTGTAGAGCATGGGCCAGCAGTGGAAAAGAGTCAGAATATCTCTGCTTGTGTCAATAAGAGATGCACAGACACTGGTCAGTAGGAGCAAGAATGATCTGGAATGTGTGGTTCCTGTGTTTATCTTTTTTTTTTTTTTTGTCACAGTACAAAGGACCATTTAAGTGTAATTTTTGAGTGGAGGAGGTGCAGTAAAAAATAATTTGGATTTATTGTGTCAGGGTTTTTTTGGCTGGTTTGTTTCGGGGGTTTTACTTTTTGTTGTTGTTTCTTTCTTTCTTTCTTTGCTCTTGGCTTGCTTTGTTGGGATTTTTTGGGTTTTTTGGTTTGTTTGGGTTTCTTTTTTTCTTCCCAGTGTGTAACTGATCTCTTGTTTCTGGAAAGCATCATGTTTGTCCTCGGTGTAGTTTGGAGGAATTAGGCTAGGCTCTAATTTACACTTGTTTAACTACAGATGCATCCCCACTGCTATTTGTTTATCTCACATTTATTACAGCCTTCCAAATTCAAGTTAAGCACTCAGGGGCTTTTTCTAGTAACACTAATGGAGGAGAATAGATGCATTATATGTGAATAATGTATTATGATGATGCGATTTGGGTCTCTTAGCTCTAACCGAGACCAGTCCTGCCTTACATTATTTATAATTTACACACACCTTCCTCAACATTTTTATGTAAATATTTAATACAGAAAGTGAGTTAACTCTTTCGTTTGGGAGGTATCACAGTATCACCAAGGTTGGAAGAGACCTCAAAGCTCATCAAGTCCAACCCATTACCACAGACCTCAAGGCCGGACCATGGCACCAAGTGCCACGTCCAAACCTGCCTTGAACACCTCCAGGGACGCTGACTCCACCACCTCCCTGGGCAGCCCATTCCAGCAGGCAATGACTCTCTCAGGCAACAACTTTCTCCTCACCTCCAGCCTAAACTTCCCCTGGCACAGCTTCAGACTGTGTCCTCTTGTTCTGCTGCTGCTTGCCTGAGAGGAGAAAGCAACCTCCTGCTGGCTACAAGCACCCTTCAGGTAGCTGGAGACAGCAAGAAGGTCTCCCCTGAGCCTCCTCTTCTCCAGGCTAACCAATCCCAGCTCCCTCAACCTCTCTCCACAGGGCTGTGCTCCAGGCCTCTCCCCAGCCTCTTTGCCCTTCTCTGGACACACTCAAGCACCTCAATGTCCTTCTTCAATGGAGGGGCCCAGAACTGGACACAGGAGTCAAGGTGTGGCCTGAGCAGTGCAGAGTGCAGTGGGAGAATGAGCTCCCTGCTCCTGCTGGCCACACTCTTGCTGCTGCAGGCCAGGATGCCATTGGCCTTCTTGGCCACCTGGGCACTGCTGGCTCATGTTTAGGCACTAAAGAATGTGAGTGCTGCCTAACACCTCAGTCAAAGCAGGCAGTCTTGTTTAGTTACAGAATGTAAGAGAGGAGCATGACAGATGACAGGGAGCAATCTCTGCTGGTTTAGCACCAAATCCTTCTTTACCTTTTCCCTTCCTAACTGCTCTTATTAAACTGAATGGATGTTGGCTGCAGACAGTGTGTTTGGGGATGCTTGGCTGCTGGTATTTGCAATGCAGTGGCTTTGTTGTTTGCTGGTTTTATTCAGGAACATTTTGGTATTTGTTTGGTTTTGTACCACTGTATCCATTTGAGAGGGGCAGCAGGGTGCCCTCCAGACAAATTGGCAGGCTCACAGAATTCCAGGATTAATCAGGTTGGAAAATATGTTTGAGATCATCAAGTCCACCCTGTCACCCAACACCATCTGATCAACTAAACCACGGCCCCAAGTGTCACATCCAGTCCCTTTTTAAACAATTCCAGGGGCAGAGACTCTACTGCCTCCCTGGGCAGCCCATTCCAATGCAAATCACTCCTTCTGCAAAGAACTTCTTCCTAACATCCTGCCTAAGCCTCCCCTGGCACAGCTTGAGGCTGTGTCCTCCTGTTCTATCACTACCTGAAGGGAGGTTGTAGCCAGGTGGGGTTGGTCTCTTCTGCCAGGCAACCAGCAACATCTCAAGTTGTGCCAGGGGAGGGCTAGGCTGGATGTTAGGAGGAAGTTCTTGACAGAGTGGTTGGCATTGGAATGGGCTGCCCAGGGAGGTGGTGGAGTCCCCATCCCTGAAGGTGTTCAAGCAAAGCCTGGATGGGACACTTAATGTCATGGTCTGGTTGATTGACTAGGGCTGGGTGATAGGTTGGGCTGGATGGTCTTGGAGGTCTCTTCCAAGCTGATTGATTCTGTGATTCTACGGTTGCCTTGGAGAAGAGACCAACCCTCACCTGGCAACAACCTCCCTTTCTTGTAGCCTCTCTAATGTCTGAATTTATCAACAAAATATATTAGTTGTTTTCTGGTGACCTTAATTACTCTTCTCTCTGTCTTCTCTCTGATTCCACATATGCACCACTACATGGTGAGACTTGAAGTTTAAAATCCCTTAATGTGCAACTGGTGGACCCTCATTTTCCCCCAACTTAACCCTCCATGCTGAGGAGCTAAAAGCTTTCCACTTGGGGAGTTAGCTACGTGCAATAGTCTTCCTCAGGCAGCTGTATGAGTTAGAGCAGCTCCTTACAACAGGGAGAAATTTATTTTTGTGATATAAAGATTAGCAATAACATTTTGGTTTTCTTAAGCTCTTCTTATTTTAGACATAAAAGAAGTTTGAACTCAGGAGGTTAATGAGTTCTACACTCTAAAGCCAGCGGTTTTATGGAATCCTTTGCCAACTCTTTGCCACTCTGGCCACGGAGTGGCAACAGGAAACGTGAGATCTCTGAAATGGTGACATCCATAATGCTCAGAGAGTGCCTTGGAATTATTACTGAGCGAGTTTTCATCTTTTTTGTCCTCTAAATATGTCATGGGCAGTACTAAATTATGAGAGGTTACCACACATTCCTCTTGTTAGCTGGTAGACCATCGTGATTCAGTGGCCCTGTGCTCTGCTATGCATGACTGGTGCATTAGGAAGAGTCCATCCATGCTAGTATTTTACTGCTGACAGAGGCAGCAAGCAGATGCACAAGGTTGGGCAAAGCTACCTTGCATGTACAAAGCTCTGAGCAAAACAATTTTGGGCTCCCCAGTTGAAGAGGGACAGGAGAGAGTCCAAGGGAGGGCTATGAGGATGCTGAGAGGACTGAGCACTGCCTGGTGAGGAGAGGCTGAGGGACCTGGGGCTGCTTAGTCTGCAGAAGAGAAGACTGAGAGGGGATTGAATCAATGTTTAGAACTATCTGAGGGCTGGGGGTCAGGAGTGGGGGACAGGATCTGCTCACTGCTGCCTGGGATAGGCCAAGGAGCAATGGATGGAAGCTGCAGCACAGGAGGTTCCAGCACAACACAAGGGGCAACTTCTTGCCTGGAAGGGTCCCAGAGCCCTGGCACAGGCTGCCCAGAGAGGTTGTGGAGTCTTCTTCTCTGGAGCCTTCCCAGCCCTGTCTGGATGTGTTCTGTGTGCCCTGAGCTGGATTGTCTGCTCCTGCTCTGGCAGCGGGGGTGGTCTCAATGATCTCTTTGGGTCCCTTCCAACCCCTAACATCCTGTGATCCCACTTTGAAATTAGCTCTACTTGAAGCAGAGTCAGGACCAAATGACCTTCGTGGGTCCTTTCCAACCTAAATGAGGGCATGATTTTAATTATGAAGCCATCTTTTCTCTCTTATTCTGATTCAGGGGGAATCCCTAGCATCAGATTGTACGTGGAAAACAGTGTGAGCTTGTCCAGTCCCATAGCAACTCTTTATGATTGCTGCCTCCATGACAACATGCAGCAGAAAGGAATCAAATCCTCCTTTCCTTTTCCCAGATGCTCTCCCTGTCCATTTTTGGACAGGCAAGGAGGAAGAGAGGAAACTTTTGTGTTGAGGTAATAGTACCCAATTAATTTTCCACAACCTGATTTACAAATTCCTATTATTGTCCTCAGCTGCTCATTTCTCCAAGCTAAACATCCCAATCTATTTAATTTCATGAAGAAGGGAGGAATTATTCCATACTACTTGATCACCTTGGCCACTTTGTGTACTTCTCCAGGTCTACACTCTCATTTCAGTGAGAAAGTGAAGTGTAAAGTGGCGTAGTGGGGGCATGCCTGTGGGGGGTTGTATTTTATTTTATCTTCTGCTGATCTCGTTGTCCACTTGAAGTCAGCAGCAAGGGAAATCTTTATCAAGCTGGTTTGCCCAAATCAGAGGGGTCTGTCAGATTTTAAGGCCACAGCTTGAAAGCAGTTGCACCTACTCCCATAATTTGCTGCTGATGGCAGCATCTGAAACTTCTGTGAACCGCAATTAGTTTTTTTCTCCTCTTCCTTTAAGCCATTTTATGATGCATGATCACACGAAATAAGACTCCAAAAGGATGAGAATAAAATGTCCTGTTTATTGCCATCCTCAGACATAAAGACTGGCATCAAGAACACAAGAATGGTGAAGAGTGGGTGTTTTTGGGGCAGCATTGTGTATTTTTGTGCACAGGACTGCAAAAATGCTGCAGCTGCATTTGGGATTCAGCTCATCCCACACCCATAAAAGACAAACTCGATCCTCAGAGCTAGGCAGAAGTTGTGTGTGCTACAACTTGGACAACTTGGCTGCACTGTGGCACTGAGCACAGGATGATCCCCTGCACTTGCTGGCAGTGTTTGGTTCCCCTGGTTTCCCCATCCTTCTGCCCTCTGAGCAGGTAAGGGCACAACAGGAACCTGAGCAAACCCTGACACTACTCAGTGTCCTTCCCAGGGGGAAAAGTTTAAAGGAGCAGTCTCTTCTAGTAGATGGAAGGCAAGCAATCTATTTATGCAGATCTGATGGCTTCTGTGTGAGCAGAACAAGTGTGGTTTGAGGGATGTGCAAACACATGAGACAGAGGTGGTTTTCAAACTGTACATCATAGAATCATAGAACAGAATCATAGAATGGTTTAGGTTGGAAGTGACCTCAAAGCTCAGCCAGTTCCAACCCCCTGCCATAGGCAGGGACACCTCCCACTAGCACAGGTCACACAAGGTCTCATCCAACCTGACCTTGAACACCTTCAGGGAGCTTGTGAAGCACAGAGTCACAGAATGGCATCAAAGATGACATTCTGTGATTCTGTCCTCCACAACCTCCCTGGGCAACCTGTGCCAGTGTCTCACCACCCTCACTGCAAACAACTTCTTCCTGACATCCAGTTTCAATCTCTCTAGCAGTTTAAATCCATTCCTCCTCCTCCTACCATTGCAAGCCCTTGTTAATAGTCCCTCCCCAGCTTTCCCGTTGCCCCCTTCACATCCTGGAAGGCCACTTCAAGGTCTCCTGGAAGCCTTTTCTTCTCCAAGCTGCAGACTCCCAACTCTCTCAACCTGTCCTCATAGCAGAGCTGCCTCAGCCCTCTGAGCATCTTCATGGTCTCCTCTTTAAAACATAGAGCATCCTGGGTTTTAGGAAGAGAAACTGACTCTCTTATCTAGAGTTGCTACTTTTCTTGTGGGTTTCTTGTGTGTTTTGTTGATTTTTTTCTTGTTTCCTTTTTAAAATGTATTTATGAAGTTGTTTTTTGGTTTTTGGTTGTTTTGTTTTTTTTTTTAAAGGAAGATCAGCTTCAGGTCTTTTGAGAAATATCATCCTATAATTTGAGTCCATGTAGCTACAAATTCCCAGTAGGCTCCAAGCCAAGGAAATACACAGCTGAAGAAAACATCTTTAAAAAAAAAAAAAAAAACCAAACAAAAAAAAACCCACAAAAACCCAGACAGCTGTGTTTTGAAATCCAAGAATTGAGCTGTCTGTCTTTTTGACAGCTGTTTGTCTTTTTATCCAAGGTCTTGCAATGACAGGACAAGGAGCAATGGGTTTGAAGTGTCAGAGGGGAGATTGAAAGTGGATGTTAGGAGGAAGTTGTTTGCAGTGAGGGTGGTGAGACACTGGCACAGGTTGCCCAGGGAGGTTGTGGCTGCTCCCTCCCTGGAGGTGTTCAAGGCCAGGTTGGAGGAGGCCTTGAGTGACCTGTGCTAGTGGGAGGTGTCCCTGCCTATGGCAGGGGGTTGGAACTGGCTGATCCTTGAGGTCCCTTCCAACCTTCCCATCCTGTGATTCTATGACAGTTTCTGAAGCACAACCCCCTCCCTAATCCGAGGAAAACGGTATCTGGCCCTTTAACTGGCTTCCATTTCATATAATTAAAGGCTCCCAGAATTAAATGGCCTATATGGAAAGTGGCTTTCAGTGGACTAAATGCCCGAAGCAATCTCCTTGCCTGAGCGTAGAAGTGACACTGGCTGGCGGATCAATATCATCTCTGTTATTAATATCAAAAGCGCATTACTTTGTTTGTGCCTGGCTGAGCTCCAAGCCTTGGGCCCGGCTCGGGTTCAGCCATTTGCCCAAACCATAATTTACTTTGGTGAGTTTTTAAGGTATTGTTTTGTCAGGGCCAATCACCGTGAAGTTATAAATGATGCCCAGGACTTGCACTCTCCCTTAGTGCCGTACGCGGCGAAATTAATTTTTAAAAGTTTCACGTCAATTATTCCTGTCCTTGAGTTATGCAAGGGGACAAAAGAGCAGGGACTTAAAGACATGAGTGATATCAAACAGATGAGGTAACGACAAACAGAAACAGCAGCCTGGGACCCAATCAGACATTACACTATCTTTAATTGATGCATTGAATTAAACAATGCTAAAGCTAAATAAATATTGACCACTTAGCAAAAGAAGCATTGATTTTTATGATGGACAACATTTACATCACATACTGCTCTGCTCTACAGATTTTAGGCTGCTGGCCTGTCAGCTCTGGCACAGAGACTCTGCAGGATAGATGCTGCTGATGCTGGGGCCCTTACTAGAATTGCTGAGGGGAATCCTAATGATTTCC
Source organism: Eubucco bourcierii (assembly GCA_013396675.1). Lineage (NCBI taxonomy): Eukaryota > Metazoa > Chordata > Aves > Piciformes > Ramphastidae > Eubucco > Eubucco bourcierii. Next base: position 27,048 of record VWZE01007624.1, on the reverse strand, counting down.
CTCGTTTCTTGCTTCCAAGGATTGTTTATTTTTGGAGGGTTGGATTATGCCAGGTTCTTCTTCTCTAGCGTGATCTTTACATCATATACTGCTCTGCTCTACAGATTTTAGGCTGCTGGCCTGTCAGCTCTGGCACAGAGACTCTGCAGGACAGATGCTGCTGATGCTGGGGCCTTTACTAGAATTGCTGAGGGGAATCCTAACGATTTCCCTCTCTTCTTGCTTCCAAGGATTATTTATTTTTGGAGGGTTGGATTGTGCCAGGTTCTTTTTCTCTAGCGTGACCTGAGTTAGCAAACAAGTGCCACACTTTGCACAGGGAGAATCATAGCATCATAGAATTGTGGAATCATAAACTGTGAGGGGGTGGAAAGGACCTCCAAAGCTCATCTGGTCCAGCTTCCCTGGCAGAGCAGGATCACCCAGAGCAGATCGCACTGGAATGCATCCAGACAATTCTTGAATATCTCCAGAGAGGGAGATTCCAAAACCTCCCTGGGCAGCCTGTTCCAGTGCTCTGTCACCCTCACACTGAAAAAAATCCTCCTCAGGTTCACATGGAACCTCCTATGCCTCAGCTTCCACCCGTTGCCCCTTGGAGGTAGAGTTTTGCTGTGGCTATGTGTTGCTGGCGTGGCTGCAGGCCCTAACTGGATCTGTTTATCAAACATCTGTGTTTGATAAACTGTGTTTGTCATTAGAAGCAGTGACTGTGGCTTTAACTGGCATCAAGACACCAGAACCACTCCCTAAAACACAGTTTTATTTTAATAGAGAAAATTATATTATGGGCTGTGAAAGGAAAAGAGTGGTGATGTCTACTTCACTCATAGGCTTGCTGAGATGTTTAAGAAAAGAATACAAAACAAAGATAAACCACTTGGGCTCACAGTCAGTCTCTGGGGCACAGTGTCTCGGGTGGTCTAGCTTGTTGCCTTCCCCTCTCTGCTGAGTAACCCCACTAACCACTTTTCTTCTAAGTCCCCTGGCCCATCCTCCAAGCTCACCTTGTGTGTAAGGCAAACCTTGGGGTAAGGTAAAGGGGTGGGGAGAAGGTGGAAGGGTGGTTGGGAGCCCCTCCTGGGGTCTCTGATTTCTGGGAGGGGGATTGTGTTTCTGTGTCACCTCTAACTTGTATATTTCTGAAACTATTCCTGTCTGTTGTGCCTATCTCTGCTTGTACATTGTACTAAGCTGGAAATAGAGCTTCAGCCCTTAACTTCCAGCCAGCTGAGTTCTAGTCTGGGTCATTTTACAAAGAGGAGGGGGGAGCAGGGAACTCCCAAATCATCACAATCTGCCATCTCCTTTCTTGGGGAATGAAAGGAAGTCTGATGCTCAGCTCCTGGCATGTGATAGAAACATTCCCCTGGAATCCTGGCATTCCACCATGGCAGTGGCTTCCCTCATGCCATAAATTGCCATGGTGGAAAGGACTGATAGTGTTGGGCACCCTCAGAAGGGATGACCTTTCCAAACATGCCCTGTAGCTGCTTTCCTGAAGCTGACATCTTCATGTTCACCCTATTAATATTGATTTAATTACTTAAACGTGCTGTATCTTAATGGTTCAAGATCTACTGACTCTGGAAACAAACTCTGACAACAAAATGATCTGTTTACAGAGCAAGGGTTTGCACCTCTGACTGGTAATGATAGAGCTGCAGAGCTGAACTGGATCACAGGCTCACAGGATGTCAGGGGTTGGAAGGGACCCAAAGGCATCATCCAGTCCAACCCCCCTGGCAGAGCAGGATCAGACAATCTTGCTCAGGGCACACAGGAACAAATCCAGACAGGGCTGGGAAGGCTCCAGAGAAGAAGACTCCACAACCTCTCTGGGCAGCCTGTGCCAGGGCTCTGGGACCCTTCCAGTCAAGAAGTTCTTCCTCTTGTATTTTTTTTTTTTTAAACAGTTAATTTGTAGTTCCTTAGCATGGAATGTGTTCCTGATTGTGAAACTTAACTAAATGTCACTGATTAGCACTTTTATACTCTCATAGAGGGGGAAAACTATGAGATCTCCTACTGGCAATGCAAAGATTTCATTCAGAAGAACAATCCCAAGCATAACTCCAGGCTAGGTGGGGAATGGCTGAGAGCAGCCTTGAGGAAAAGGACCTTGGGGTCTGGGGTGATGCAAAGCTCAACATGAGGCTGCAGTGTGAGTGCAGCCCAGACAGCAACCGAGTCCTGGGCTGCAGCAAGAGCAGTGTGGGCAGCAGGGCAAGGGAGGGGATTCTACCCCTTTGCTCTGCTCTCCTCAGACCCCACCTGCAGTCCTGGGTACAGTTCTGGAGCCCCCAGCACAGGAAGGACATGGAAGTGCTGGAGCCAGTCCAGAGGAGGCCACCAAGATGCTCAGAGGGCTGCAGCAGCTCTGCTGTGAGGACAGACTGAGAGAGTTGGAGCTCTGCAGCCTGGAGGAGAGAAGGCTTCCAGGCGACCTTGGAGTGGCCTTGCAGGATCTCCAGGGAGCTACAGGAGGGCTGGGGAGGGACCATTGACAAGGTCTTGTAATGCCAGGACAAGGGGAATGGGTTTGAACTGGCAGAGGGGAGATTGAAATTGAATGTTAGGAGGAAGTTGTTTGCAGTGAGGGTGGTGAGACACTGGCGCAGGTTGCCCAGGGAGGTTGTGGCTGCTCCCTCCCTGGAGGTGTTCAAGGCCAGGTTGGAGGAGGCCTTGAGTGACCTGTGCTAGTGGGAGGTGTCCCTGCCTATGGCAGGGGGTTGGAACTAGATGATCCTTGAGGTCCCTTCCAACCTTACCGTTCTATGATTCTAAGTGTAAGTGCTTAGTAATGCCAGCTTCAGTTACATACAGCTTCCTGTGCCTGCAAGGACCACCAAGACACCAGTTAATATGTTATTGTTTCAATTAGTCCATGATTACTGCTGCTAATCTCTAATTCCTCATTGTTGTGGCTCCTTTTGACTCCACTCCAGTTATTAAGAAGCATTTGGATTTTATTACAGTTGACAGGAACTCCAGCCTGCTCCATAGATAAAGCACTGCCTCATGCAAAAGAAATTCACAAAGTAATGAAAAGAGCCTTTTGAGTTTGTTTTGGGGGATTCTTAAAAATTACATCATCAACACAATGCACAATTCAGTTAAGCTGGAAAATGAGAATGCTCAAGGGTGAGAGGCTGGATTTCTTCCAGAGATAAATCAAAATGTCTTTAATGAGTTATGGGTGACAAACACAAGTCTAGCTTGGTAAAACGGGGGAAAAAAAATGAACTACTGCAAAATAAGGTAAAGGAATTATTGATAATAGCAGGGTAGGCAGAGAGGTGAAGCATCCCTATGCTCTGATGCACACCTCTCAGCTTGGAGCTGTCTGCCTTGTGCTAGTTTGACCTTGGAAATCTCAGTGATTCAGTTCTGATGAGCACATGGCTGATGCTTGTCAGAGCCTCAATTGTTAACAAGCTGCAAACTGTAGGGAGAGCAGCTGGAGGGCTGTGGCTGGTGATCAAGGCTGTCTCATGTCCCATCTCATGTCTACAACTGGGTCAATTTGCAAATGGGACTAAATCTCATAAAGCAGTAGATAATAGATAAACATTTTACAAAGTGGCATTTGCACATTTTCCATGTCCGGCATTCACACTGACTCAATTTCATTTGTCATCCTCTGTCTTTTACCACAGCATTGGTAGCCTTAATTGCTGTTTAATCAAAACTCTCCAGGTCTCTGTCAAAGTTTACTGAAAGGTCAGGGTGAATTTGCTTCACAGTGGGAGAGGACCTGACCTGCATACAGAAGCAAGAGCTTGGACTGTAAGCAGTACTACAAGTACACATCTCTGAACACAGAAAGATGTCCCTCCCTTACCTGATATTGTACTGGGTTGCCAGTTTCTACCAAGCAGTAGGTGCCAATGAGCAGCTCAAACATTGCTTGATGGCGCTGCAGAGGCTTTGCTTAGCTGCAGATGCTGGGGATGCACCTTCCCACTGAAGGGAGGATGTGCAGATGGCAGGACTAAGCTCTTCTCAGTGATGCCATTGATAGGACTGGAGGCAGTGAGCACAAACAGAAGCACAAGAGGCTCTCTTTGAACAGGAGGAAATGTTTTCTACTATGAGAGTGACTAAGCCTTAAGCTGTGAGGAAGACTGTCAGGATGACTGAAAGAAATGTGATTTGAGTTGCATTAGGCTTCTGATGCTATACAGTAGCTCTTAAAGAGACAGTGGTTGTCCTCTTGGGAAGCTCGAAGTTCCCTCTGCACAATGTGGATTTAACATCTAAAGGCTTCATCTGTTACTTCCAACTAATAGGCAATTGTCTGGAAAGTGGTGATTGAAGCCTTCCTGTCCTCTGCTGCTTGTAAAGAGGGAAGAACACCAATGTGTGGTAGAATTTGAGGATGTCTTCTGTTAGGAGGACAGAGTTAAGCTCTCTGCAAAGCTAAAGGACCTTATTTCATGGATGTGCAGCTCGCTGGCTTGTGTAGTTGTAGCTTCTTATTGCTGGGAACAGGCAGACTGAACCACTTCCCATTAGCATTAATGTGGCAGCTCAGTCGTCCTTGCAGCATCTTCAATGCTGGACTGGCAGCAGAGGAGTTTACATCTCTGTTTAATTTTATTGTACTGCAGAACCGGGTGGGGGTGGGGGAGGGAGGAGTG
>VWZE01007624.1:11572-22400 GCA_013396675.1 Eubucco bourcierii | reverse complement strand
GTGCAGAGCGGGGGGGGGGGGGGGGAGGGAGGAGTGAGGGACATTGTGTCTTGAGAGGAAGTGCTGAAGCACACTGCATAGTTCACAATCTTCTCAGAAGGGACACGACCTGCTTCGCATTTTAACAGTGGGGTAGGGAGCAATAAGGAGAATCTGCTTCCCTTCTCCCTGCCATCCCCGGTATGCAAACACCCCCTAGTCACAAACATGGCAATTTAAAAACATGTAAAAATCATAAATGAGACAGCAGCTGTGTACAGCTTCAGTAAAATGCTAAATTGCTGCATCACTGTGGACTCTAAATGACAATAAACCTTCCACCTCTCATAAATTAAGCAGACTTTCCAAAGCGGATATCTACAACTGCAACTTTTTTTTTTCTTTTTTCTTTTTTTTTTTTTTTTTTTTTTTTTTTTTTTTTTTTTTTTTTTTTTATGGATGTTTGGTAACTTTAATCATTTTGCAAAATGCAATTCCTGGTCGTAAATTCTCTCCCAAGTACAGATTTAGGGAGAGCTAAAGCACTGCAGAGAGTTGATAGGTAAGTTTTAATCTGACAGTGCCAAAAAGTCTATTAGATTTATCCCGAGGTAGTGGCCACCCAGTAATTACAACAGGGGTGTTGGGTACTGGGGAGGTTACTTTAAAGGGTGTGTCACAGGCTTGGGAGATGAACTTGGCAATATTCCTTACCTGATTTAAGAAAGAGATTCTTGGACCAAACTGCTCTTGAAACTGGTTCCATGAAGGGGAAGACTCCCAGGGGGTAGCTGTGACCTTCCAGCGGAAGCTCTGGTAGCAAATCGCAGGCTCACAGGGGTTGGAAGGGACCCAAAGGCATCATCCAACCCCCCTGGCAGAGCAGGACCAGACAATCTAGCTCAGAGCACACAGCAACACATCCAGACAGGCCTTGGAAGGCTCCAGAGAAGGACTCCACAACCTCTCTGGGCAGCCTGTGCCAGGTCGATAGTCCCTCCCCAGCCTTCCTGTAGCCCCCTTCAGATTCTGGAAGGCTACTCTAAGGTCTCCTTGAGCCTTCTCTTCTCCAGGCTGCAGAGCCCCAACTCTTGTAGCCTGTCCTCATAGGAGAGCTGTTCCAGCCTTCTGATCATCTAATTAGCTGTGGATTAATTCAGAACAAATAATATCTACAGAAACCTGTGAACAAGACAAGGTCGTAAAGATCTGTTTTCTTTCCTGAACTGGTGGCCCTGGTCAGTGTTTGTGTGAAGCACCAGGTTGTCAGGATCACAGTCTCACAGTATCACCAGGGTTGGAAGAGACCTCAAAGCTCATCAAGTCCAACCCAATACCACAGCCCTCAAGACCAGATCATGGCACCAAGTGCCACGTCCAAACCTACCTTGAACACCTCCAGGGATGCTGACTCCACCACCTCCCTGGGCAGCCCATTCCAGCAGGCAATGACTCTCTCAGGCAACAACTTTGTCCTCACCTCCAGTCTAAACTTCCCCTGGCACAACTTGAGACTGTGTCCTATTGATGAATCCAGGTGCATGAGTGGAGACATCTGTTCTGCACTGAGCTCCTTCTCTTTGCTCTGTGTGAGTTCTCTTGTCTTATAGGATAATGGGATGTTTCTGAAGGATGCTTTGAATACTCCCTGTGAGTTTTGCACCCTTGCAAAGGAACTGGAAGCACAATGCTTTGTGTGCTGTGCAGAAGCTCACAGTTCTTGAGGTCTTAGCACAGAAAAATAGATGTGAGGGAGAAGCAAACTGAAAGGTTCCTGGCACAAACTGGTTTGAAAACCACACCCAAAGTCCTTTGGTTTGAAAACATCCAATGGATAAATTACCTCAAGTCACCTCTTACCTTTTCTTGGGCACTGAGCAGCTGTACTTGAAGCAGTGGCAGGTATTTAACTTCTTATTAAAGCAAAGAGGATGCACTGTAGAGAAGTTAGTAAAATCCCTCCCAAAGTGAACTGACAACTTCAGACTTTGTAATTTGGCCTTAAGTCCTCATGTGCAGGACCAGGAGATGAATACACAGCCAAGGGTTGGAGCAGTGGTGCTGAACTGTGCTGGCCCACTCATGCCAAATCATAGAATCATAGAATGGTAAGGTTGGAAGGGACCTCAAGGATCAACTAGTTCCAACCCCCTGCCATAGGCAGGGACACCTCCCACTAGCACAGGTCACTCAAAGCCTCCTCCAACCCGGCCTTGAACACCTCCAGGGAGGGAGCATCCACAACCTCCCTGGGCGACCTGTGCCAGTGTCTCACCACCCTCACTGCAAACAACTTCCTCCTAACATCCAGTCTAAATCTCCCCTCTGACACTTCAAACCCATTGCCCCTTGTCCTGGCATTGCAGGACCTTGTAAATAATCCCTCCCCAGCCTTCCTGTAGGCCCCCTTCAGATACTGGAAGGCTACTCAATTAGATCTGACATTTGTCATTAATTTCCTTGTTGGAAACCTGATTATCCTTATTACTACTCATCCTCTGCAACTCCCTTTTTTTTTCAGTGCATGAAATTATTTGGTCCAGTAGCTTGAGTTTGATTTCCTGTTTATTTGGGGCTGGTTTTGCAAAAGCCAAGCATTCAGTGCTGTCACAGGGTGGCCTGACTAACCATGTTTCCTTTTTCTGACCACTAGGTCTGTCTTGTATCCTTCAGTAAATAAATTTAACACCAACTGGAAGGCAGCAGGCTGTTCATTAAGCAAGGAAAGCTGGAGCAGGCCAATGCTGCAGATGAGAAATGCAAATGAAATCACAAGTTGTGGGAGCACTGACTTCTCACATTTATAACATTTACTCTCTGCCTTTCAGATTGGTTTGAAGAATTAACTGTTAGCTCATTGTGGTGTTTTTCCTAGTAGCTTAGGAATGTTTTCGTGCTGCATTTTCATCCTAGGGGGTTAATAACCCTTCTGAATCCACTCCATTGTCCCTATTGTGTACTCCCCTGGGCAGTGGAATCTCCTGGCAAGAGGAGGTTCACAAAGCTTTTCCCAGCATCAATTCTACCTTTAAACTAAGACTTCTTTTTTTTTTTTTCTTGTTGTTGTTGAGTTTTAGCATTGTGGATTGTGTTAATATCAAGTTATGTGTGCATATGGGTAGGAGAGCACACACTCAACACTGCCTTTCTGTTTGAGCTCCAGAGGCGATGCCACATAGCTGAACACTTACAGAAGAAGGAAACCACAGCTCCTAAAGTCACCTGGGGGAGATGATGTTTGCAGTTATATAGAGAATCATTTGGCTCAGGAGCAATTCTACATTCAAGTGACTATTTGAGGTGACAGTTCCAATGCTGTGGAAGAAAAATCACTTTCCTGGGTTAAAAAAAAAGAAAAAGCAAAAGGAAAAAGGAAAATCACTTTCCTGGGGAAGAAAGAAAAAGGAAAAGGGAAATCACTTTCCTGGGTAAGAAAGGAAATGGAAAATCACTTTCCTGGGGAAAAAAGGAAAAGGAAAATCACTTTCCTGGGGAAGAAAGAAAAAGGAAAAGGGAAATCACTTTCCTGGGGAAGAAAGAAAATGGAAAATCACTTTCCTGGGGAAGAAAGGAAATGGAAAATCACTTTCCTGGGGAAAAAAGGAAATGGAAAATCACTTTCCTGGGGAAAAAAAGGAAAAGGAAAATCACTTTCCTGGGTAAGAAAGAAAAAGGAAAAGGAAAATCACTTTCCTGGGTAAGAAAGAAAAAGGAAAAGGAAAATCACTTTCCTGGGTAAGAAAGAAAAAGGAAAAGGAAAATCACTTTCCTGGGTAAGAAAGAAAAAGAAAAAGGAAAATCTCTTTCCTGGGGAAAAAAGGAAAAGGAAAATCACTTTCCTGGGTAAAAAGAAAAAGGAAAAGGTAAATCACTTTCCTGGGGAAGAAAGAAAAAGGAAAAGGAAAATCACTTTCCTGGGTAAAAAGGAACTAGTGAAATCACTTTCCTGAGTAAAAAAGGAAACGGGAAGGAAAAGGAAAATGAAAAAGAATGCTGTCTGTTATTCTGAGTATTTATTTATTTAGTTGTTTGTTTGTTTGTTTGTTTCTTTATTTGAAAGGATAATACCAGCATTAGTCAGGTGAAAGGGATGCTTCCTGTATTTATTTATTTATTTATTTGTTAGTTTGTTTAAGCTTTCTGATACGAATCAACCATTTCTGAAGTGGCAGTTTATCAGGTAAGGATATTGTGATTATACATTAGCAAACCGAGGGCTGTGCTGCTCTCTGATGACTCTGTGTACTGGGCTGGCATTTTTAGGCTGTAGTTAAGCTCAGTGCGATGTATCGTGGTTCACTGATGTATCTTCAGCTGTCTGTGAAGGCCTTGCCCCCAACAACATATGAATATTTAAATTGTTGTTAATTATTGATGGTATATTTTTATTAACACTGACTTCCAGCACGGTCAAGTAGCAGATAAAGCTCATTAGGCTCCGATGTTGAACATGCATCTGGAACAGCATCACTGCTGCTGAGCAAGAGATAACTTCCATGTTTTCACCCCGTGTTGATTTCTGTGGGAGTGGGTGTGGAAGGAGGTCACTGAATTGAGGTGCTTGTCGACTTAAGTGTTTTAGGGAGTGGTTCTGGTGTCTTGATGCCAGTTAAAGCCACAGTCACTGCTTCTAATGACAACATTGCTTGAAACCTCTGTGCTGGTTTGAGACTAATTGGAATATTTTAATAGAGAAAATGACACTCTAGGATGTGAAAGGAAAACGTGGTGACGTCTATTTCACTCACAGGCTTGCTGAAAATTGTTTGGGAAAAAATAACCAAAACATAGATAAGTCAGTCTCTGTCTTTTTTGGGGAGAACAGCGTCTGGGGTGGTCTAGCAGCTTCTGGCTCTGGCTCTGGCTCCTCTGCCGATTAATTTTCACTAACTACTTTTCTTCTAACCCCCCTGGCCGATTCTCCTGATTCACCTTGTGTGTAAGGCAAACCTTGGGGGAAGGTACAGGGGTGGGGAGAAGGTGGAAGGGTGGTTGGGAGCCCCTCCTGGGGTCTCTGATTTCTGGGAGGGGAGTTGTGTTTCTGTATTACCTTTAACTTGTCTATGTCTGTAACTATTCCTGGCTATAGTGTCTATCTCTGCTTGTACATCGTGCTGAGCTGTAAATAGAGCTTCAGGCCTTAACTCCCAGCTGGCTGAGTTCTAGTCTGGGTCATTTCACAAAGTGTGGGGGGGCAGGGAACTCCCAAACCTTCACAATGTGGCATCTCAGCACGTGGCTGGGGACTATTAAAACAAATTAAAACTTATATCTTGCTGCTGCTGTCCAAATTGATGACTCTTACAAGCCTCTCACCTGAGATCCTCTTCCATAGCCTCGAGTTTTCCCCTAAATTTAACTTAGGCTATCCTGCTTTCATTTAATCTCTGTATATGGTGTGAAAATGCCTTCCTCTCTCCTCCATAATGAAATATAGTCTGCATTTGCCATTTCTTCTGCAAGCTCTTTAACCCCTTCCTGCTCAAACTAAGAGCAACTATTTGACATCTACCATAATATTTTTTCCTTTTTCTTTTTTTTTCTTTTTCTTTTTTTTTCTTTTTCTTTTTTTTTCTTTTTCTTTTTTTTTTCTTTTTCTTTTTTTTCTTTTTCTTTTTCTTTTTCCAGTTTTCAGCTTCTTGCTGTTTTTCTTTTGATCCCCTTGGAATTCCCTTTGGGTTGCTGTGGGTTCTGCAGTGAATCTGGCTGATAGAGTCTATAGAAATACCTGGGTAGATGGCACATTGCTAAGGCAACATATTACATGCAGCCTAATGCAGCATTCCATATGAGCTAACAAGCAAGCCCTATAAGGCTAGATTTAAATCTCTCTGGTCTGTAACACGAGGTGATGCCTCTGCATATGTTGACAAGATTTCATTAGCCCTGGCTGTAGCTGTGCCTTCTTACAAAACCATATCTAATCTTCACTTTGCTGTCTCTGCTAGATCTCTTTCAGCACTGCAGCTTCTTTGGATCTCCCCTCTCACTGAGTGTCTGCTTTGTGGATTATTTTCCCTGGAGGTATTAGTGTATATTTTCCCATGTATGAAGATAATAAATGGAAGAAGCGGAGATGAAAAGGAAAAAACAATTACTTGAGAGCGGAAATAGAGTTACAAAGGAAAGACTGACAGGGAGATAAGGGTAAGAAAAATCAAGGAAGAAGAATATGGAAAAATGAGAAAGGAGTTAAATAATCAGAATAAATTAATTAATCAAAGTGCAGATCATGTGGACTAGAATAGCAAAGCAGCAGTGCTGAGAGCTAAAAGGAGACAGGGATAAGGATAATGAAGGATAAGTTCAAATGTAGTATATATTTTCAAAATAATGCATTTGAAAGTGCTATTTGACTTGTTAGACCTGACTTCTAGCAGGGCTGTTGCACTCTGGGCACTGGAAAGCTCATGACAAGGGGTTAGCAGAAACATGAACATTTTCCCTCATCAAAACCAGTGATTCTTCCTACAATCATGGGTTTGTTTGCAATTGAGACCTCCCTGATTTTCACAATTTGTGGCTCCTGATTTTTACTTCTCTATCACAGATAGGACAGTGTGATTTACAAAGCCTAAGTGAATTGGTCAAGGTTATGGAAGCCGTCATTGCAAAGAAACACACACTCCTACATCTCGGGGTCGAGCTGCTCTCCCTCAGTTTCTGCAGTGCTGTGGTTAGAGAGCAGGAATTCTTGACAGCTCTCCCATCCTCTTTCCATATCCTGGATGTTTTCTTATTGCATCCTCTTTCTGTATCCTGGATGCTTTCTTATTGCATCCTCTTTCTGTATCCTGGATGCTTTTATATTGCATCCTCTTTCTTTACCCTGGATGCTTTCTTATTGCATCCTCTTTCTGTATCCTGGATGGTTTCTTATTGCATCCTCTTTCTGTATCCTGGATGCTTTCTTATTGCATCCTCTTTCTGCATTCTGGATGCTTTCTTATTGCATTCTTTTTCCATATCCTGGATGTTTTCTTATTGCATCCTCTTTCTGTATCCTGGATGCTTTCTTATTGCATCCTCTTTCTGTATCCTGGATGCTTTCTTATTGCATCCTCTTTCTGTATCCTGGATGCTTTCTTATTGCATCCTCTTTCTGCATTCTGGATTCTTTCTTATTGCATTCTTTTTCCATATCCTGGATGTTTTCTTATTGCATCCTCTTTCTGTATCCTGGATGCTTTCTTATTGCATCCTCTTTCTGTATCCTGGATGCTTTCTTATTGCATCCTCTTTCTGTATCCTGGATGCTTTCTTATTGCATCCTCTTTCTGCATTCTGGATACTTTCTTATTGCATTCTTTTTCCGTATCCTGGATGTTTTCTTATTGCATCCTCTTTCTGTATCCTGGATGCTTTCTTATTGCATCCTCTTTCTTTATCCTGGATACTTTCTTATTGCATCTTTTTTCCATATCCTGGATGCTTTCTTATTGCATCCTCTTTCCATATTCTGGATGCTTTCTTATTTGCGACCTTAATGATGATTTGTTGATGTCTCTTTTCACCACCTTGCCTCAAATATTTGATCATACATGTGGTAGTTTGAGTGATCCCAGGTCCTCCTTAAACAAAACCCACATAATCCCATCAAAGTGATTACCTAAATTAAAGATCATTGCTACAAAAGCATTTGGTTTCTGGTGTGACACATTGGGCTCTCAGCATGGGAAGTGGCCTGCAGAGCTGAGCAGGTTCACAGACCACTGCTTGGAAACTGCTGGCCTTGATGTCATTATTGGGGGAAAGGGAGCCCGGAGCAAGCCTCAGCCAGCTGCTAGGAAAGGCTGTAAGTCAGGGAGGGGAATGGCACTGTCAGCAAATGAAGCTGGCTGGGCGGGGGGGGGGGGAGGAGGGGGGGGGGGGGGGGGGGGGGGGGGGGGGGGGGGGGGGGGAAGTGCAGGGGAGGACTTAGTGCAGCAACCAAGTTGCCTCCATTCAGAGCTAATGTAGCAGATATTACTGCTCAAGGCATTCTCACTATTGCCAGGGGCTTAATACGATTTGCATAGCACGCATGGGTATTCCTCAGGGAGAGTGACAGAGATCATTAAATGAAAACAAATAATAAATAAGCTCCTTACAGCCCCCACAGGTACATAAATATGACTGTACGTGGGGCACGGCGGGGAAGACAAACAGCTCTGTGCATGGAGGCTGAGGAAGGCATAAAGCAGAGAGGTTGCCTTTGCCCCTTCTGTCGGCAGACAGTGCCCGCTCCTGGCGCTAAGGAGGGTTAAGTGACTGCCACAGGCTCTGCACCGAGGAGCTGTGGCTTGTGTCACAGCTGCCAGCCACTCTGGCTTGAAAAGGTCAGCTCCCCAGACACGGGTGGGAATGTCACCAGTCAAGTACGTGAGGGCCTCCGGAGCCCGTTGGAAGCAGCAGGCGAGCAAGGTCTAACCCCACCCTACCGCCCAGTTGTCAGCAGGACAGTGGAAAAGGCATCTGAGAACAAGCAGGTTTCTGTCTGCTCTGCAGTTCTTTTTCTTTAGGAGATTTCTAGGATCCCAGTCAGTAATGCTATGCTGCATAAGATTAGGGAGAGGGAGGGGATTGTGCCCCTTTGTTCTGCTCTCCTCAGACCACACCTGCAGTCCTGTGTGCAGTTCTGGAGCCCCCAGCACAGGAAGGCCATGGAAGTGTTGGAGTGGGTCCAGAGGAGGCCTCCAAGGTGCTCAGAGGGCTGCAGCAGCTCTGCTATGAGGACAGGCTATGAGATTTGGGGCTCTGCAGCCTGCAGAAGAGAAGGTTTCCAGTCGACCTTATAGCAGCCTTATAGTAGCCTATCTGATGTGGGCTACAGGAAGGCTGTGAAGGGACTATTGACAAGGGCTTGCAATGACAGGAGGAGGAGGAATGGGTTTGAACTGGCAGAGGGGAAATTGAAATTGGATGTCAGGAAGAAGTTGTTTGCAGTGAGGGTGGTGAGACACTGGCACGGGTTACCCAGGGATATTGTGGAGCACAGAATCACCCAATGTGATCAAAGATCATGTTGGGTGATTCTGTGCTCCACAACCTCCCTGGAGGTGTTCAAGGCCAAGTTGGAGGAGGCCTTAAGTGACCTGTACTAGTAGGAGGTGTCCCTGCCTATGGCAGAGGGTTGGAACTAGATGATCTTTGAGGTTATTTCCAGCTTTACCATTCTATGATTCTATGAAGATCAAGGATAGCAGTAGCAGACTTCGTGGCTTTGGGTGTTGTGACTCTGTTATTCATTCCACATTATCTGTTACTCATGTGCTGCTTGGAAAATTCTTAAACTGTGACCTTTTCTGTGACTAAGATCACAAAGATTTTCTGTCAGTTTGGTCTGGGCTGTATGTGAGATGATGTCTTAGAAGTGAAAGACACAGTGTGTGGAACAAGCAGATTAAGGTAAATTCTTGGCTTTGGACTTGTACTGCTCTGTTTTTTGCAGGAGATCACAAATACATGTGAAAGGCTCAGTTGTCATATCCCATGAAACAGTTAGGTGTTTCTTTAATTCTAAACATAAGAAACCAGCAGCCAGGATGTTCTGTTACACAACAGATCAGCTCCCACCAGGCAGGAATTCAAGCCAACACCAAACCTCTATCAGATTACTGGAAGTTCTCTCTTGTCTTTCTTGTTTAGTGCCATAAATATCTAAGAATAATGTTCAAAGAGGAGGAGGAGAAGATTTTGTTGCTCTGCAAAGAGGAAGGAGGAGAAGAAGATTTTGTTGCTCTCCAAAGAGGAAGGATAAAGTTTATTCTGACTGTCTTTTTAACAAGTCTGCTGAATTGGATGGGAAACAGGGAAATCTGCAATGCCAGAGGAAGTTTAAGAGATATTAAGCTTCCTGATTACAAAATCTAATTGTGATGCTGGGTGTAAGTGGAGATGAGAATGCATCTTTCCAGTGCATTGTGATCTGACACCTCTTGGGGATCCATTTCTATCATCTCAGGATGACTGTACCAAGTAAGTGTGAATGAGTCATTCATACAACAGTAGTTCCACAAGTAGCTTCACACTGTCTGCTGCAGCCTTTGCTAGGTATGAATTTCTGAGGGCTTTTGGTATCTCAACCTGCAGCACAGATTGCAGAGCAGTGAGGAAACTAAGCCCCACAAACCCTTTGGAGCAGAGAATGAGGCAAATGCTGGTTTGCCTGCACTGGTGCTTACCACCTGTGGTACTTCAGCTGAGAGTGTTTCTGGTTCTGGCATTCTGTCAGAATTGTTGCCTTTTGGGACTTCTCAGATGTCACAGCAGGATCAGACTTGATAGTTGCTTCTGAAGTCACTCAAACAGCTAAGGCTGTCAGTAACTTCTGTAGTTGTAGCTCACGTATGTTTCCAATTTCAGCCTGCAAAGTGCTTTCTTTTTTTGATGGGGATGGATTAGAAGTGATTTATTTCTCTAGCCGTACTGCAGCACCCTGAAAGTTGCTCCCTCTCTCTTCTGACTCCTCTTCCTCACCTGAAAGTTCATTAAGGGACCACACATATGACCAGCTGGGCAGTACATGTGAGTGTAGTACCTAAACTGCCAAGCTGAAACATGTCTGAAAAATCATTTGGCATTAGATGATAAAGTTTAGAATTTCTTAGATGTTTGAAGAGGGAAGAAGTAACCACTGCAGAGATAATTTCATCTACAGAAGTAATCTCTGATCAAGCTTCCCCCCATTCCAGTGCCCATGCTGACATAGTTGGAAACAGAGAAGATTAGCATGGCCCCTGTGCAAGGATGACACACAAATTCGTGAAGCATTAAAATATAATCCCAAGAACAACTCCAGGCTGGGTGGGGAATGGTTGAGAGCAGCCCTGAAGAACAGGACCTTGGAGTCCGGGTTGATGAAAAGCTC
>VWZE01007623.1:331261-369245 GCA_013396675.1 Eubucco bourcierii | reverse complement strand
GGGCAGCAGCAGGCAGCGATGGGCAGCAGCAGGCAGTGATGGGCAGCAGCAGGCAGTGAGGGGGCAGCAGCAGGCAGCGATGGGCAGCAGCAGGCAGTGATGGGCAGCAGCAGGCAGCTGCTCTCCCCGGCAGAGGGAGAACAGGAAAGCTTTGGAGCTGCGCACAAAGCAGTGGCAAAGCCTTGCAGAGCAGCAGAGCTCCGAGTGCCACACTGCCTCCCGGCAATGACACGGGGAGAGAGGCAGGACAGCTGCAAANATGGGCAGCAGCAGGCAGTGATGGGCAGCAGCAGGCAGCTGCTCTCCCCGGCAGAGGGAGAACAGGAAAGCTTTGGAGCTGCGCACAAAGCAGTGGCAAAGCCTTGCAGAGCAGCAGAGCTCCGAGTGCCACACTGCCTCCCGGCAATGACACGGGGAGAGAGGCAGGACAGCTGCAAAATGTCAATGAGACTTCTGGAAGGGGAGAGAGAAAAAAACCCTAAAACCCAAAGCACGAAGGAAAGAGAAGAGCAGCAAGATCCTTGCACTGTGCTATTTGTGACAGGAGCCATCAGAGCAGGGCAGTGGCTGATGGGCAGCTGGGGAGGGCAGTGCAGATGTGACAAGATCAGGTGGCAGGAAAATTAACACTCAGCCAGAAAAATAAACCCTCAGAGTGCTGCTGTGCTGCTGAAGCACCTCCCTGGCACAAGGCAAGCAGCACAGCCTCTGCCCTTATTGTGGCCTTTCAGTATCCTAAGCCTACAAGAAAGCTGGGGAGGGACTTAGTGTGTCAGGTAGGAATAGGACTGGGGGCAGTGGAACAAAGCTAGAAATGAGTAGGTTCAGACTGCATGTTAGGAAGAAGTTCTTCAACATGAGAGTGGTGAGACACTGGAACAGGTGGCCTAGGGAGGTGTTGGAAGCCTGGAGGTGTTTAAGGGCAGGCTGGATGAGGCTCTGGGCAGCCTGATCTAGTGTGAGGTGTCCCTGCCCATGGCAGGGGGGTTGGGACTGAGTGATCCTCATGGTCCCTTTCAGCCCTGACTGATTCTATGATTCTATTGTCCCCTTAGTGGAGGTTGCCTGGTGGAAAAGGATTTGGACTGCTCACTGAAGGTGAGCCAGGGTGTGCCCAGGTGAGCAAGAATGGCACCAGCAGCCTGGCCTGGATCAGCAATGATGTGGGCAGCAGCAGCAGGGCAGGGATTGTCCTTCTGTACTGGGCACTGGCCAGGTCACAGCTCAAATTCTGTGTTCAGTTCTGTGCCACTCCCTCCCAGAAGGACATTGAGGGGCTGGAGCAGGTGCAGAAAAGGGCAACAAAGCTGGGAAAGGGTCTGAGGAAGAGGGCTGGGGAGCTGGGGATGGATAGTGTGGAGAAGAGGAGGCTGAGGGAGACCTCATTGCTCTCTGCAGCTCCCTGAGAGGAGGCTGCAGCCAGCTGGGCTTGGGCTCTGCTCCCTAGGCTCAGGTGACAGAAGGAGAGGAACTGGCCTGAAATTGTTTCAGGAGAAGAAAGTTGTTTGGTGTGAGGGTGCTGAAGGCCTGGAGTAGGCTGCCCAGAGAGGTTGTGGAGGCTTCTTCTCTGCAGAGCTTCCAACCCCCCTGGACACTGTGATCTTGGGTGAGTGGCTGTGGGTGCCCTGCTTGAGCAGGGGGGGCTGGAAAGGATGATGCACTGGACCCAGGGTGCAGCAAAGAAAGTGTGGCCAGCAGAGCTAGGGAGATTCTGCTACCCCTCTGCTCTGCCCTGCCAAGACCACGCCAGCAATGCAGTGTCCAGTTTGGAGCTCCCCAGTTTAAGAGGGACAGGGATCTGATGGAGAGAGCCATGGGGAGGGTAGGAGGATGGTGAAGAGCCTGGAACATCTTTGCTGTGGAAAAAGGCTGAGATCCCTGGGGCTGGTTAGTGTGGAGAGGAGAAGACTAAGAGAGGACCTGGTCAGTGTCTGTAAATATCTGAGGGGTGGGTGCCAGGCTCTTTGGGTGGTGCCTAGTGACAGGACAAGGAAGACCAGGAAGAAGCTGGCACCCAGGAGGTTCCACCTGAACAGGAGGAGAAAGTTGTTTGGTGTGAGGGTGCTGAAGGCCTGGAGCAGGCTGCCCAGAGAGGTTGTGGAGTCTCCTTCTCTGCAGAGTTTCCAAATCCTCCTGGATGTATTCCTGTGTGCCCTGCCCTGGGTGCCCCTGCTCTGGCAGGGGGGTTGGACTGACGGTCTCCAGAGGTCCTTTGGATGCCATACCATGCTGGCATCCTGTGATAAGCCAAGACCATGTCGCAGAAGCCTGGGAAGGTTCCTTGCTCTAGAGACAGCTGCTCCAAAATTAATGCATCTTGCACAACAGAGGCAAGGCCTTAATATTTCAGTAGCAACCAAGATTTCAGGGCTTGGCCCTGCTCCAAAAGCTTCATTCTCCTTACATCATCTGCACTAAAATCAAACAAAGCAGGATGGTTAGTTAATTTTTTCTGCTCCATATACCTCCACAGGAAAAAAAAAAAAAAAATCAGCTTCTGCATCTGAAATGGAGGCTCTGAAGTTCCTGCAGAGCTTCATTTCCCAAAGAGCAAATATTGACAGCCAGCTGCAGCTGCCTCTTGTCTTCTCTCCTCCATTTCATTTCCAGATGCTTTGTTGGGGCATCTGCTCTATTAATTAAAGCTGATTTACACAAGGCAGGGATGAATCCTTCAGATAATCCTGCTGTGGAGGTGACTGATGGACAAAATGGCCCTTCCCAAATTCCCAAGGCTCCTTTTTCTCCTCTTCTCTGCTGATCCAGGCTCCAGCTAGCTGAAAGCACACAAAAAAATCCTTCAGCTTCATCTGACTCTGCTCACCTTGAGCTCAGCCACTACTGATCAGCATGGAAGGGGCTGAGAGGCAGGCAGGGAGAGTTTGGCTTTTTCTATGATTCACAGAATGGGATGGGTTGGAAGTGACCTCAAAGCTCAGCCAGTGCCAACCCCCTGCTACAGGCAGGGACACCTCCCACCAGCACAGGTTGCTCAAGGCCTCATCCAGCCTGGTCCTGAACAACCCCAGGGAGGGGGCAGCCACAACTTCCCTGGGCAGCCTGTGCCAGTCTCTCACCACCCTCACTGCCAACAATTTCTTCTTCATTGCCACTCTCATTCTCCCCTCTCCCAGCTCAAAGCCATTGTCCCTCCTCCTGGCACTGCCAGCCCTTGTCCAAAATCCTTCCCCAGCTCTTCTGGAGCCCCTTCAGGCACTGCAAGGCTGCTCTGAGGTCTCTCCAGACTGAGCAGCCCCAACTCTCCCAGGCTGTCCTCACAACAGAGCTTCTCCAGCTTCTGATCACCTCTGTGGCCTACTCTGGACCCTCTCCAGCAGCTCCAGGTCCTTCTGCTGGGTTCCCAGAGCTGGAGGCAGTTCTGCAGGTGAGGTCTGAGCACAGCAGAGAGGCAGAATCCCCTCCCTGTGCTGCTGCTCTCCCTGCTCTGCCTGAAGCCAGCACACAGCTGGCTCTGGGCTGCCAGTGACCAGTGCTGGCACTTTGGCACCACTTGACCCCCCCATAGTCTTCTCTTGCAGGCTGCTCTGCAGCCACTGCTCACCCAGTCTGGGTCTGTGCTTGGCATTGCCCTGACTCACCTGCAGGACCTTGCCCTGGGCCTTGATGGACTTCATGAAGGTGCAAGCCCACACCAGAAGTCCCTTCCCCTGGCCATTTTTCAGGCTCAGCTTGAGGAGAGCAAGGAGTGGTGACGCAGTTTGGCTTTTAATCTGAGCTGACCTTCCAGTGCTCAGCAAGGCATGGAGCAGCACAGCAAGACAAGCAGAGTCACTCGAGAGAGCTGAGCAGGGAGCAGTTTCTCCACCCCAACACAGGCAGGCAGCTGGCTCTGGGCTTGGGACTCCTGGTGGCAGGCAGCTCAGGAGGTGACTAATCCTTGCCTGTCATTGTCACAGTGACTGCTTTCAAAAGTTTTTGAGGTGGGAAGAGACAGACAGAGAGACAGACAGCACCATCTCTGCTCTGCCCTGCTGAGGTTACACCTGCAGCACCCTGTCCAGTTCTGGGCTCCCCAGTTCAAGAGGGACAGGGACCTGCTGGAGAGAGTGCAAGGGAGGGTAGAAGGATGATGAAGGGCCTGGAACATCTCTGCTATAGAGAAAGGCTGAAAGCCCTGGGGCTGGTTAGTGTGGAGAAGAGAAGCCTGGGAGGGGACCTGATCAGTGTCTGTAAATACCTGAGGGGTGAGCACCAGGATGAAGGTGCCAGGCTCTTTGGGGTGGTGCCCAGTGACAGGACAAAGACCAACAGGTATGAGCTGGCACCCAGGAGTTCCATCTGAGCTGGAGGAAAAAGTTGTTTGATGTGAGGGTGCTGGAGGCCTGGAGCAGGCTGTCCAGAGAGGTTGTGGAGTCTCCTCTGCAGAGCTTCCAACCCACTCTGGCTATTGTGATTCTGGACAAACTGCTGTGGGTGCCCTGCTTCAGCAGGGCCATTGGACTGGATGATCTCCAGAGGTCACTTCCAACCCCTACCCTTCTGGAATTCTGTGACCTCACTCTGTACTCCCTCTGGAAATGAGACTTGGCCTCCCTGCAGACCACAGCAAGGTTCTGCCCCCGTTTCCCCCAGCTCCTCCTCTGACTGCACACTTTGCTGCCTGTTGGAACAGAACCTTGCCTTGCACTCTCTGCAGAACACATCAGCTATGAAGGCCATGTCAGTCCCCATATCTTACTCCTGCCACCAATTAAAGGTCTTTTGGTGAAAGCCACAGAAGTGGAGGCCTTAAAACCAAAGATCCCCAGAAGCTGGCTGCAAGAGCAGATGGTGTCTCAAGGAAATTAAGATAATTAAGCTTCAGAGCTGTAGATTTCTGAGGGACTCCTTCACTCCAGCACCAGACCTCTAGGCCAGTGCAGCAGTTATTAAAACCTTAAGGTTCTGCACAGTTTATTAATTGCTAATTACTGCTTCATTACTTCTGCTTATGCTCCTGGGACTGCTGCTGTCACCGTTTCCTTCAGAGGATGGCTCAGGTCACTTCAAACTTACAAACAGTGACATGATTCACAGCTTCACAGATTGCTTTGGGCTGGAAGAGACCCTCCAAGGGCATCTTGTGCAACCCCCCTGCAGGCAGCAGGGACAGCTCCAACCAGAGCAGGCTGAACAGGGACACATCCAGGCTGATCCTGAATGTCTCCAGGAATGGAGTCTCAAGCACCTCCCTGGGCAGCCTGTGCCAGTCTCTGCCCACCCTCACTGGGCACAACTCCCTCCTGATGCCCAACCTAACTCTGGCCTGCTCCAGTTCCAAACCAGTGCCCTCAGCCTATCCCCACAGGCCCTTCTGAACAGTCCCTCCCCAGCCTGCCTGCAGGTCCCCTGCAGGTATTGCAGTGCAGCTCTAAGGTCTCCCTGGAGCCTCTCTGCTGTGAGGCCAAGCTGGGAAAGTTGAGGGTGTTCAGCCTAGAGGAGAGAAGGCTCCAGAAAGACCTTCTGGTGGCTTTTCAGTGCTGAAAGGAGCTCCAAGGAAGCTGGGGACAGATTTTTGTTGTGTCAGACCAAAGGAGGATGGTTTGGACTCCAAGGAGATGGAGAGTGGAGAGAAGGGAGAAATGTTTAGCTCTGAGGTCTCCCTGGAGCCTTCTCTTCTCCAGGCTGACCAACCCAAATCTCTCAGCCTCTCCACAGAGTTTCTCCAAGCCCTTTAAGAGTTTCAAGCCCTTCCAGAGCTTCCCACAGGTTTCCAAGTCTGAAAACTGTATTTAAATAGAGAACCTCCCCAAGAAATGGTCTCACAATGAAGAGCCAAATCCCTGCTATGAATATAAATCTTTGGGCTTCCACTCCCCTGTTGCAGAGTGGAAACAAAGGCAGCTGAGGTTTTATTAAGTGTGCCCTTCTCCATAAATCTCCATTTCATTAGCACCCTGCAATCCATCAGGTTGTGATTTGCAGTTGAGGCCAAGGTCCTGGCAGTCATTAAGCACCCAGCTCATCCTGCTGTTTCCAGGCTGCAGCCTCACCCCAGCTGAGCAGCAGCATCTCGACTGCTCTGCACAGCACAGCCAAGTTTTGGATCTTCCTCTCCCCTCACTCCCACTGTGGCAGCTGCATCCAGGGCTGTTTACTCCATGCTGACATTCTGTGCCAGAAGGGATTTGTGGACTGGGTTGGGTTGGAAGGGACCTCCAAAGATCAGCCAGGGCCAACCCCCTGCCATGGGCAAGGAAATCTGAAACTTGGCCAGGTTGCTCAAGCCCTCATCTACCCTTGCCTTGAACACCCTGGGCACAACTCCACCTCTGCATAACCCCTGTGGCTGTCACCACATCATGTACAGATGTGTCTCCTTTCAGGAGACCCCAGGGCACTGGTGTCAGAGCAGTGGCAACTGTCTGCCCTTCCACAGAAAGGCTGGGGACACAATCACAGCATGGCTCAGGTTGGGAGGAACCTCACAGATCTCCTACTCCAACCCCTGCCATGGGCACAGACACCTCTCACTAGGCTTGGTGGCCCNAAAGTCTCTCTGCAGCCTTCCTGCAGGATCCCTTCAGGCACTGGCAGGCAGCTCTGAGGTCCCCCTGGAGCCTTCTCCTCTCCAGGCTGCACACCCCCAGCTCCCTCAGCCTGTGCTCACAGCAGAGCTGCTCCAGCCCTGGCATCACCTTTGTGGCCTCCTGGGGCCTCACTCCAGCAGCTCTGTGTTCTCCTTGTGCTGGGGACAGCAGAGCTGGAGGCAGGATTGGAGGTGAGGTCTGAGCAGACCAGAGGCAAGGGGCACAATCCCCTCTCTTGCCCTGCTGCCCACACTCCTCCTTCATTAAGGGATGAAAAAGAAATGCTGGAAACCAAAATGAAGGAGGCAAAATGATTGTAAAGGCCGGGACGGTGAGGCAAAAGTGTCCATCAGCCTTCTTTACCTGATCCAAGCCCTCCTGCAGGATCCCTTCCGCTCCTGGAGGATCCCTTCAGCCCTTGGACTAAAAGGTGCCTAGATGCTTGCTGTGATGCCTCCAGACCCACACACTCCTCCTCTGGGCACATTTCTTTCCGAGCATCACTGCTCAAAGGAGCACTGAGCTGTTCAGCAGCCACCCTGGAGTGGACTTTAATTGTGAACCCAGACAGATTTCATCACATTTCAACTCAGTGGCATTGAGCTGTGCTCCATCACCAACCCGGGGCAGGCAGCTGATTATAAAGCAAGTATTTAATCACCACAACTCTCTGGAGGCTGGGATTAAGGAACTTCACCACCACAGCCCCTTCATTCTTCACTCTAATTGAGGTTTCATTCCTGACTGGCTGCTGGGTCATTGTTTTGAGGCACAGCTACCTGACAGCTTAGGACCTAAGGGGGAGCTCTGCAGGAGCTTTCATTCCTCTCACTGCCGCAGTTGTCCATTCATCTCGCAGCCATCTCCATAATGATCTCTGCCTTCAGCCACAAATAAACCCCAAACACTGACCCACTTCTCCCCATTATCCCCCAATTGAGACAAATCAATCCACCAGCAAGTGACAGCCTCTTCTCCAGCCCCTTCCCTGCCAGGCCCTCTCTGGATAACTCCCTTCTTTAACAAGCAGCAGTCACCCTCACGCAGTCAGGCCAACAGACAGGCTCTTTCAGCACAGAATCAGAGAGCTGCTGAGCTTGGAAAAGCTCCCCGAGGTCACCCAGACCAAGCAGCAACCCAACCCCACCATGGACACCAAACCCTGACCCCAAGTGCCATGGCCACACATGGAATGCCCCCAGGCATGGGGACTCCTCCCTGGGCAGCCTGTGCCAATCCCTGACCACTCTACCAGCCAAGACATTTTTCTCCTCTCCAACCCAAGCCTCCCCTGGCACAATTCCAGGCCAGTTCCTCTCCTTCTGTCACCTGAGCATAGGGAGCAGAGCCCAAGCCCAGCTGGCTGCAGCCTCCTCTCAGGGAGCTGCAGAGAGCAAGGAGGTCTCCCTCAGCCTCCTCTTCTCCACACTAACCATCCCCAGCTCCCTCAGCTCCTCCTCCCCAGCCCTCTTCCTCAGACCCTTCCCCAGCATTGTTGCCCTTCTCTGGACCTGCTCCAGCCCCTCAATGTCCTTCTGGGAGGGAGGGGCCCAAAACTGAACACAGAATTTGAGCTATGGCCTTACCAGTGCCCAGTACAGAAGGACAATCCCTGCTCTGCTGCTGCCCACATCATTGCTGATCCAAGCCAGGCTGCTGGTGCCATTCTTGCCCACCTGGGAACACCCTGGCTCACCTTTAGTGAGCAGTCCAAATCTTTTTCCACCAGGCAGCCTCTACTAAGGGAGTAAAAGAATCACAGAATCAATCAGGGTGGAAAGGACCCCAAAGTGACCCCAGGATTCAAGGTGCAGCCTCACCAGTGCTGCACAGAGGGGCAGGACATGTTCACCTCTCCTGTGGAGAACCACCATGGTCTTAACACAAGAGGCTAGTCCCCGAGTTGCAGCAGCTCAAGCATGAGCTGCATTTTAGGTAAAACTTCACACCACCACCAGCCCAGTCTCATTAGCTGGACAGGGAGCATCTGACAACAGGCCAAGAGGATTTGGTGAGGAGCTGCTCAGGCAGGGGGGGCTGATTTGCTTTGTCCACAGTGCTTTGGCTGAGCTTTCAGCACCAGCTATTTAACCTCCCACCCTGGCCAGCGTATCCAGATCCAGCAACAGCCAGAAAAGTTACCTAAGCAACATCAGGGAATGCAGAAATGGCCTTCCAGGACTGAAGAAGTCACCTAAGCAGCTTCTGCTGGCTGGAGCAGCAAAATGAAGACATTTACATCATCCCTGCTGTGCCTTTACATTCTGCTCTGCTCAGAACTCACCTGCCTCCACTTCTGGAGCCCCCAGCACAAGAAGGATCTGGAGCTGCTGGAGAGGGTCCAGAGGAGGCCACAAAGATGATCAGAGGGTGGAGAAGCTCTGCTGTGGGGACAGGCTGGGAGAGTTGGGGCTGTGCAGCCTGGAGAAGGCTCCAGGGAGACCTCAGAGCAGCCTTCCAGTAGCTGAGGGGGCTGCAGGAGAGCTGGGGAGGGACTTAGGATGAGGGCTGGGAGTGCCAGGATGAGGGACAATGGCTCTGAGCTGGGAGAGGGGAGAGTGGAGAGAAGGAAGAAATTGCTGGCAGTGAGGTGGGGATAGACCGGCCCAGGGAGGTGTTCCAGGCCGGGCTGGATGAGGCTTTGAGCACCCTGTGCTGGTGGGAGATGTTCCTGCCCATGGCAGGGGATTTGGCACTGGCTGAGCTTTCAGGTCCCTTCCAACTAAACCCCATTCTGTGAATCTACAAATTGTGGCTCAAAACAAATGAGCTAATAAACCTCACAGATTTCTCCCTGCTGCCCTTCATTGTTCTGCTCCACATTTGCTGAAGAAAGACTTTCTGCCTTCCTCAGAACACTTCTAACAGGTCTCTTAAGACTCCTTTGCAGGCCAAATGAGTATCTGTGACAGCCATTGCACTCCAACACCTCTTGCCCTGCTTAGGGACATCCAGACCCCCCCTCCAAAGGCAAGTACACAGGGGTTGGTGCAATGCAAAAGCTCCTGCAGTCCTGTGGGCTTCTGCACACACAGCCACAAACAGACCCCTGAGGAGCTCTCTGTTCAAGTTCTTATGCCTCAAAGCCTTTATGGAGCCTTGCTCACCAGGAAAGGCCACAAAATCCCACCAGGTGGATGTGACCTGAGTCCCTCCTGGTTGCTGGGAAGTTTCCTGTGCTTCAAAGTGTCCCTAAGGTTCTGCTGGTTGTAAGCAGAAATATCCACACCCCTCTGGTTAATTCTGATAGCAAAGCTCATTCTTAAGGCTGGAAGTCACATGTGGGCCCATAAGGAGTCACCAGAGAGGGCTGGGTGGCAATCCAAGGTACTGCCTGAAGAGTAAGCACTGAACAGCCACAGGCAAAGCACTTATTTGACATTTTGAAACTGAGGAAGAGCAGAGTTAGACCAGGTCTGAGGAGGAAGTTCTTCAGTAAGTGGGGAGACACTGGCACAGATTGCCCAGGGAGGTTGTGGCTGCCACTTTCCTGAAGGTGCTCAAGGCCAGGCTGGATGAGGCTTTGGGCACCCTGGGCTGGTGGGAGGTGTCCCTGCCCATGGTAGGGAGGTTGCAGTAGAAGGTCTCTTGAGGTCCCTTCCAACCTGAGCCATACCCCAGTGATCAGCTCCACTTGATCTTTCTCTCAAGGACTGGAGCACACAAAGAGCAGTGACCAACAGCATCAGCCTGGCATTTGGGAAAACAGTGGTAAGGAGATGGAAAAAACCAACATTATCAGGCTTTGGCAAGGGAATCTGAACCTCACTCTTCACTCCCCAAAGTGACAGATACTATAAGAGCCTGGCACTCACCTGCAAGGTGGTGAGACACTGGCACAGGTTGCCCAGGGAAGGTGTGTGATTCTGTGATCCACAACCTCCCTGGAGGTGTTCAGGGTCAGGCTGGATGAGGCCTTGAGCAGCCTGTGCTGGTGGGAGGTGTCCCTGCCCATGGCAGGGGGTTGTTGCTGTCTGATCTGTGAGATCCCTTCCAACCCAACCCATTCTCTCCATCTCTGAGCCCAGAGACTGTGGCTGGGAGGAAGGCCAAGCACTGGACCCAAACCCATTCCACACCACTCCACATGGTAGGACCACGTGCAGAGGATTTCCACATATTCCCTTCCCCACCCCACCAAGAGTTAACCGGAAATTAGACAGATGGCAGGAGACAGTTTGGGGGATTGCAACAGGCAGCCCTGAAGCTTCAGCTGTCTGGTCAACAACTGGAGGGATCAGCGTAGGTTGAGGACTGGCCTGGTAGAGAGCAGCACAGGGGAAAGGGACCTGGGGGGCCTGGTGGACAACAGGATGGCCATGAGCCAGCAATGTGCCCTGGTGAGCATTCTGGGTTAGAAAAGCTGTGGTGAGTAGATCAAGAGCTTCTCCTCCTCCTCTACCCTGCCCTGCTGAGGCCACATCTGGAATACTGTGCCCAAGTCTGGGCCACTCACCTCAAGTTGTTCAGAATGCTGCTTGAGAGAGTCCAGCACAGAGCCCCAAAGCTGCTGCAGGCAGTGGAGCATCTCCCTGTGAGGCCAGAAGCTGAGGTTGCTTGGAGCAGAGGAGCATGAGGGCTGCCCTCATTGCTGCTGCACAGGGATGCAGCCAGGCTCTCCCCAGGGACGTCCAATGGCAGGACAAGGGGCACAGGGTGCCAGCTGGAGCAGAGCAGGTGGCACAGGAACAGGTGAGAAAGCTTTGTCATTGTGAGGGTGCTGGTGGCCTGGAGCAGGCTGCCCAGAGAGGTTGTGGAGTCTCCTTCTCTGTAGAGATTCAGACCCTCCTGGCTGTGTTCCTGTGTGCCCTGCCCTGGGTGCCTCTGCTTTGGCAAGACTGGACTGGCTGATCTCGAGGCCCCTTCCAAGCCCCACCATTCTGACTCAAGGATTGGAAGCTATCCTGTGTCCCAAAGCACACAGTTTTAGGTTGGAAATCAAGGTTGAGTTTTTCTCTCCTCCTCTTTCCCACTCAGGCAATGTTCATCTTCTCTCTTTAAAACTCCTTTTTTCCCCTCTAATAAAATGCAACTCTGCTCCATATTCCACTTTTCTAACCAGGAACTCAATAGATCCAGTTGAAATTAAGATGAATAGAGACCAACTAGAAGAGTTTTAATAGACTGCTGGATTTGATCCTATAAATCTCATTTATGCTCTGTAGAAATAAAATTGGCAAGGCAGTGGCAAAGGCACATTGGATCTGTGCACAGCCAAAGGATTCCAAATTCAACACAAAGAGGAGAATTAAATAAAAAGCAGCAAGGCCTTGAACTGGAATGGAATTCCAAAGGAGAAAAAAAAAAAAATCAGCATTTTTACCTGGAGCACACTAAGCTGTGTGGTGAGGTTGACTCCCTGGAGGGAAGGATCCATGAAGAGGCACTTGGACAGGCTTCACAGGTGTGCCCAAGCCAACCTCAGGAACTTCAGCAAGGCCAAAGGCAATGTCCTGCAGCTGGGTCAGGGCAATGCCAAGCACAGATCAAGGCTGGGTGAGCAGTGGCTGCAGAGCAGCCTGCAGGAGAAGGCCTTGGAGGGGTCAGGTGGTGCCAAAGTGCCCAGGAGCCAGCACTGGTCACTGGCAGCCCAGAGCCAGCTGTGTGCTGGCTGCAGCCAGAGCAGGGAGAGCAGCAGCACAGGGAGGGGATTCTGCCCCCCTGCTCTGCTCTGCTGTGCTCAGACCTCACCTGCAGCACTGCCTCCAGCTCTGGGAAACCAGCACAAGACCTGGAGCTGCTGGAGAGGGTCCAGAGGAGGCCACAGAGATGCTCAGAGGCTGGAGAAGCTCTGCTGTGGGGACAGGCTGGGAGAGTTGGGGCTGTGCAGCCTAGAGAAGAGAAGGCTCCAGGGAGACCTTAGAGCAGCCTTGCACTGCCTTAAGGGGCTCCAGGAGAGCTGGGGAGGGACTTTGGATAAGGGCTGGCAGTGCCAGGATGAAGGACAATGGCTTTGAGCTGGGAGAGGGTGAGTGGAGAGGAGGAAGAAATTGTTGGCAGTGAGGTTGGGGAGAGACTGGCACGGGTTGCCCAGGGAAGCAGCTGAGGTCTTATCCTTGGAGGTATTCAAGGCTAGGCTCAAGAAGGCTCTGAGCAACCTCCTGTAGCTGTAGATGTCCCTGATGACTGAAGGGGGCTGGACTGGATGACCTTGAAAGATCCCTTCCAACCCAAACCATTGTAGGATTCCACTTACTGGAAGAGATGCTTCTACTCATGCCTGCTTTAAGAGATGTCTTCAAAATGCTTCATCTCTGTGGGAGTTTCAGAATCATTGATCACCTCTGGGACAGTGGCAGAGGGATGTCTTTGGTGGACAGTACTTTGATCCCACTTTTTGTTTCAGATAAAGAAGGCTGATCTTCATTTTTGTCTCAGCATCCCTTCCTCTACAGTATATTTGGCCTCCTTCATTTTGGTTTCCAGCATGTGGAGTGTGGGCAGCAGGGCAGGAGAGGGAATTGTGCCCCTTGGCTCTGCTCAGACCTCACCTCCAATCCTACCTCCAGCTCTGGTGCCCCCAGCACAAGGAGCACAGAGAGCTGCTGGAGTGAGGCCCCAGGAGGCCACAAAGGTGATCTCAGGGCTGGAGCAGCTCTGCTGTGAGGACAGGCTGAGGGAGCTGGGGGTGTGCAGCCTGGAGAGGAGAAGGCTCCAGGGGGACCTCAGAGCTGCCTGCCAGTGCCTGAAGGGATCCTGCAGGAAGGCTGCAGAGAGACTTCTGCTGAGGATGACTGGAGCCAGGCCAAGGGGGAATGGTTTGGAGTGAGGCAGAGCAGGGCTACAGTGGATCTGAGGAAGTTCTTCAGCAGGAGGGTGCTGAGACAATGGAATGGGTTGCCCAGAGAAGCTGTGGCTGCCTCCTCCCTGGGGGAAGGCCATGTTGGATGGGGCCTTGAGCACCCAAGCCTAGTTGTGAGGTATCTCTGGGCATGGCAGGGGAGTTGGAGTTGATGATCTGTGAGGTCCATTCCAACCTGAGCCATTCTGTGCCTCTATGAAATCGATCCCTGGCCCTGCTCAGACTCTCTCTACATCCAGATTGAAACAATGACTTACAGAAGAAACTCTTCCTGCATCCATCTCCCAGTCTGTAGCCTCTGTTCCCTCCTGGGTTGAGCAGAGCAGCATGACTCAGCTGACAGCAGAAAGAGCAGCCTCATTTAAATAACAACCACCAACTCCAACAGCTTTTTTTGTTCAGCTTCTATTTACATTCAACTGTTTGAAAAAAAAAAAATATTTTTTTTCTAGGCAATGTTCTGAATTAGTCAAAGCTGAGCCACCAAACTCCTTCAGCTGGCAAGTTCTGCAATAAAAAAAACAAAAAACCAAAAAAACTGAAGTGTTAAACACATTCAAAGCTCTGCCCTGATCAACCTGGCAGTAAAGCCTACTAAATGTGCAGCACCTCCAGCCAACAACAGCTTTTCAGCAGGGCTTTTAATCCCTCACCAGCAATCAATTAGCCTTCAAGCCCTCCCATTGTATAATTAGAAGTGCTTCCAGAAGGTGACTGCTAATTCATCTTCAGGAGGCAACATTTCCCTTCTGCCTAACTCCATTTGCCACAACCTTGTTCCTGCACAAATCCAACAAGCAAAGCCATTTTGCCTTGAAAAAAAAAAAAACAAACAAAAAACCAGAAAGAACCCCACACCACCACCACCTCACTGGTCCCTCTGAGCAGCTTTTTCCATCTATGTTACAAACTTCAAGTATTAATTCTACCCAAATGAGGCCTCAAAACTTCAGCTCTCCAAAGGAGCAATATGGAAAACAAAATTTAACTCCCATTCAAGGAACACTGAGGTACTAATGCCAGCATTTTTAGCCCCCCACCCCACCCATGCACTGTCCCAAAGGAAGTGATCATTTCTTTCTGCAGCTTAATGCTCCTCCAGTGGGACCTGAACCACATCTTGAGGCACAGGATCATGGTTTTAGTCCCCCCAAAACATGTGTAGGTCCTCAATAATAGCTGCTGCCATAGATGCAGACCTGCATTTTAACTCAGCAGTCTCAGGCTGATTCAAAGAGGATCCAGAAGCCACTTTAAAAAGAGTATTTTAAGAGCTCATTCATTGATGGGGAGACAAAGCCCCACAATAACCCATCCCAAACTACACCCAGCCTGCTGCTCTCCACATCAGCAACAGGAAAGCCACAGAGCACCTTCCCCTGGACACCTCTGCTGCTGATCACAGGCAGCACCTTTAACCAAGCTGCCTGCTCACAGGATGCCTCAAGCCTTACCTCAGGCTTGCACACTGCTAAGCGGCCCAAACTTCACACTCCAGCCTCTGCAAAGCCTGGAGGACATAAAGGTGTCAAAAGTGCCCCCTTCTGCTCCACAGAAGAGGCCTTACCTTACCCAGCAAGGGGCTCACCATGGGTATAAACCACCTCTCATCACAAAGGCCACAGTTTCAATCCAGGTGATGCACAACTCCATTTGCTCGGGGCAAATTGTGACAGAAAAAGAGCTTCTCTACTTCACTGTCCCTCCCACATCCCCCCACACCCAAGATTAAAGCCTCAGGTCAATACAAGAAGCTAGGATGATGCAGGTAGGATGGAGAGCTCTGAACACCCTCCCAAGTCTAATAGTGTCCCACCAGGGCTTTACAGGGGCACTACCTTCACGTTAACAATGTTCTCAGCACCTTCTCCCTGCCTGTGAACCAAGGCCTAGCAGCAGCAACTTGCTCCAGCCTAAACTGAGTCTAAAGTGCACCACTGCCTGTTACCTGCTGCTGCTTGGCTTGCACGACCAAGTGGAGCTGTCTCTTGGCAACAGCCATGTTCAAATTCCACAAGAACTCCAGCAGCTTGCTCTGGAGGAGAACCTCCATGGGCACAAACTGCAGAACTTGCTGGGGAGAGTCCCTGTCTAGAGAGGAGCTCATCAGGTCATGCACATGCTGCAGGTACTCCACAAGTGGCTCGGGCAGGCCCCGGTAGCCAACGCAGAGCAAAGCGGTGCCGGACCTGAGCGGTTGGTGGGAGGTTGGGCAAGCAAAGGCGATGGATGTGAAAGAGCAGTGCAGGATGAAGAGCAGCCCAGCTGTGACCCGTGTGAGACAGGAAAGGATGGGCAAAACCAAAGCGTCTCCCACTGCCAGCCGACCCAAACAGTGCAGAACACACCCCAGGAGCTGCTGCTGGTACTTGGGTTCTCCGTCATAAAGCAAGGAGAAGCTGGAATTCAGCAGTGTGCCTGAGCCTAGAAGCTCTATTTCCACGTTGGGTTGGCTTTTGCCATCACACAGAGATGGGAAGTCTACCACGAGGCACTTGAAGGGGTCACGGCAGCTTTCACCTAGGACTTCCTGATGACTCCTGGAAAGATCAGACACTTCTGCCAGTATCAGCTCCCCAGGAAGAACCTGACAGGAGTGGCAGGTCTGCAGTACTGCTCTGCTCTCTGGACTACCCCCCATCAAGTCCTGCAGGGCTTCATTGAGGTGTTCCAAGACTTGCCCATCACAAAAAGGAGAACATTTTACCACTGGGAGTCTTCTGCCTTCCAAAATGTGCCACGAGCTACACTCGAGGTCTGAAGATGACCCTTCCAAGATGCACATTTTCCCAGCACTATTTAAACTATGCTCTTCAGCCCAGTGGTTAAAGTAGCCCTTGGCCACTTTATCGTTCCATGTCAGGGTTTCCAGCAGCTTCCTTTCATTGTAGGTACTAAAACATTTGTTCCTTTGCCCAAACCATTTTGCATTCATGCTGCATCCAGCCTGAGGTTTTCTGACCAGCCAATTATTTCTGGAGATGGCTTTCAGCCGAAACCTGTGCAGGAAAAACTCCACTGCACAATCTCTTAACTTGTTCAGTTTCACCTGCTCTGCTTCTTCCATGTGCTGGAAAAGACGGATGTTCTCAGAAATGGTCTCCACCTGGCACCCGTGGAAGAACAAGCAACACTCCTCGTGGATTTTAAGGAAAGATTCTGGGAGCAGATGCTGGGGGAAAAGGGCTTTGTCGAGCATTTCCACTCCGAAGTTCTGCATCATCTTAGCCAGCAGCAGATGAACACTTTCCCTGCCCTGGTACCGAAGACAAACCACATAGGCCTCCGAGTTTCCAGCTTTGCTGGTGGCCGGCTTGAAGACATGGACCTCCTCAAAAGCGGAGTTGAGCAGGAAGAGCAGGTTGGCAGAGCAGTGTTCAAAGAGTGTGAACACCTTCAGCACAAAGGATCCCCCTGCACCCAGGACCATCAGGGCAGTTACTGCTTCACAGTAGTGCAGGGGCGACACCAGCGCCTCCTGCTCACCAGGATTGCCCTGGCAATCGAAGCTGCCATCGGCAGTCACCAGGTGAACGGTGCCCATGCTGCTGACAAAGCTCTGAAGCCCTGTCAGGTGCTTCAGTGCCATCACGTCCCCAGTGTTATCGGGGCCGAAGTACCAGCGGGGCAAGGTGTTGGCTATCAGGCGGTCATCCATGATCATGGTCAGGGTGTCGTTGGCCTCGTGGTAGGGGTTGAGAGTGTTGGCTACCCAGTGCCAGCGGCACGGGAGGTGGCGGGATTTCAGGTAGTGGTTAAGGCTGGCTATAAAAGCCCCGGGGGCTTCGCAGAGATGCACGGAGTTCAGCTCTCCCTCCTCGAGAGCTTCTTCAGGGAGAAGAGGGAAAGTGCCCAGGATCTCGTGGAACTTGCACCAGGCCTGGGTGCACAGCTCTGCATTCGCCACTTTCCTCACCTGAGGGATTATTTTCCCTGCTTTGTTGGTGAAGGAGGTGTGCTGATGCCACTCCTCCAGATTCTTATCGCTCAGCTGATTCTTCACTTCATTCAAGGAGGCCTTCAGAGCCAGGAGGGAGCTGAACTCCTTGTGAGCACAGGTGAAAGCGGCGCTGGGGTTGGGCAGCTGCCAGTCTTCGTTCGCCGGCTTAGTGTAAGTAAACTTCTTTGCAAAGAGCTTCTCAATTTCAGAGAGAACCTCGGGACTGAACTTCTCCAGGCCTGTTGTCTGCTCAGCATGTGGCTGCTTCTTACAGTTGTTCATTCTTGGATGGACTCACAAAACCTGGAGAACAGCACAGAAGAAGAAACTGTCTGACTGCGATCATACCACGGCTATAAAACCAGGCCAACACTCCCCTTCAGAAAGCAAACTCTCCTGCCTAACCTCTGCAAGAGAGAAATGCTTCCCAGAACCGTGCACTGATGAGGAATATAAACAAGGGCTCTCCTGAATGAGGCTATCTGGGAACCAGGAGGTTCACAGGGTCAACGTTGTTTACACTGAAAGTGAAGAAGAGTTGGATGCTGCTTTGGCTCTTCACTAACCTCAAAATACTGTGTTTGCTCTTTAGGTCAAAACACTTCAATGCAGATCTCTCTCTTGCTCACAATGGAGAGCAGAGCACAACCTATACAAATTGAAGAGTGGCCCTGAAATCTCATCTGATTATCTTAGAATCATAGAATGCTTTAGACTGGAAGGGATCTCCAAAGCTCACCCGGTCCAACCTCCTGCAGTCAGCAGGGACATGCTCCACTAAAGCAGGTTGCCCAGAGCCCTGTCCAGTCTCACCTTGAATATCTCCAGGGATGAGGCCTCAACCACCTCCATGGGCAACCTGCTGCAGTGTTCCAGCACCCTCACTGTAAAGAGGCTGTTCCTCACATCCAAATCTTAATCTGCTCTAGTTTGCAGCCACTGCCCTCATCCTGTCCCTGCAGGCCTTTATGAACAGTCCCTCTGCAGTATTCTTGCAGCCCTTTCAGCTACTGAAAGGCTGCTCTAAGGTCCCCCTGGAGCCTTCTCTTCTCCAGATTGAACATCATCAGCTCCCTCAGCCTGTCCTCACAGCAGAGCTGCTCCAACACCCTGATCATTTTCATGGCCTCCTCTGGACCTGCTCCATCAGGTCCATGTCCTTCCTATACCGAGGGCTCCAGAGCTGGACACAGCACTGCAGGTGAGGTCTCAGCAGAGCAGAGCACAGTGGCAGAATCAGCTCTCTGGATCTGCTGGCAACACAGCTTTGGATGCAGCCCGAGATGTGAGTTGCTTTCTGTGCTAGAAGCTCACACTGCCTACTCCTGTCCAGCTTCTTCCCCACCAGCATCCCCAAGTCCTTTTCCTCAGAGCTGCTTTCTGTCACCTCCTCCCCCAGCCTGGATTGACAGTGAGGATTGTTCCAGCCCAGGTGCTGAACCCTGCACTTGCTTCTGTTCAACCTCATGAGGTTCACCTGAGCCCAACTGTTCAGCTTGTCCAGGTCTCTCTGGATGCCCTCCTGTCCCTCTGGTGTATCAAGAGCACTACTCAGCTTGGAGTCATTATGGCAGCATTCAAAATATGCAGAGTGGGGAGCCACGACCAAAGGCAGTTTTGGGGGGGTGCACAGCAGCTTCTGTTATTTCATAGATTCATGGAATGGGTTGAGTTGGCAGGGACCTCAAAGGTCATGCAGTGCCAACCCCCTGCCACGGGCAGGGACATCTCCCACCAGCACGGGTTGCTCAAGGCATCATCCAACCTGCCCTTGAACACCTCCAGGAAGGGGAAGCCACAACCTGTCTGGGCAACTTGTTCCAGTCTCTCCCCACTCTCACTGCCAACAATTTCTTCCTCATCTGCAGTCTCAATCTGCCCTCCTCAAGCTTCAATTGATTGCCCATGATCTTAGAGGTCCTTTCCTTACAAAACTGTTGTAGAATTCTAGGATCAAGCCACAGAGGTCTTAGACTGATGGTGGGACTTGATAATTCTTAGTCATGGAATGCTTTATGTTGGAAGGGACCTTCGAGATCATCTGCTGTGAGACTGAGGGGCTGGGGGTGTTCAGCCTGGAGAGGAGAAGGCTCCAGGGGGACCTCAGAGCTGCCTGTCAATAGCTGTAGGGATGGTCCTGGGAGGCTGCAGGAGGACTGTAATGCCCACCAGCAGGATATGGGGAAATGGATTTAAATTGAAGGAGAATAAGTTTAGATTGGCTCTTAGGAAGAAATTCTTCACTATGAGGGTGTCAAGAGTCTGGAATGGATTGTCCAGAGGCTGTGGATGCCCTTTCCCAGGGCAGCCCAGTTCAAGTACATAAACGTGAACTTTCACCTCTCCTTTCCCCCTCAGCTCAATTTTCTTTTGATAAGCAGATTCTGTTTCAGTTTATTTTATGGAGATGCATTTTGGCTTTAATCTCCTCCTTGCTCACAACATGTGCTGGGGAGAAGAGGAAAACGAAGAGCACTACAGAACACCATGGTGTAGTTTTCCTTCCTAGCACCCACAGTGAGGACAGCCTTTGCACAACCACAGAACGACAGGAGTTGGAAAACACCTCTGGAGATCTAGTCCAACCCCTCTGCCAAAGCAGGATCACCCAGATCGGGCTGCACAATTCGGTGTGCAAGCAGGGCTTGAATCACTCTAAAAACAGAGACTCCACCAGCTCCCTGGGCAGCCTGCTCCAGGCTTCTGCCACTCTCAAAGTCAAGTTGAAAGGGAAATTCCCCTATTACCCCTCTTTCCTGTCACAGGGCACCGCTGAGAAAAGTTTGGCCCCATCCTCCTGACCACCCTTCAAGTATTTATAAGCATTTCTAAGACCCTACAGCTCACACCAGCAGATCCCTGAACAAGCCAGCAGCCAAAGCGTGTCAGGCAAGGAAACTGGCAAACGGCATCATTCGCTTTGTCTGCTTTATTTCCAGTCCCCACCGTCCTGAACCCGATTCAAGCCCGCTTTAGAGCCCGGAGCTCACGCACGCATCGCAGCGCCACGGAACGTCCACCACAGCTCCCTCTCGGAGCGGCTCTGCCCCGCGGCCAGCCCCGGTACCTGCTGGGTGCCCCCCAGGCGCGGCTCCCGGGGAACGCCGCTGCCCCCACGCCGTGCGCGCCGCGGCCTGGCCGCCTACCCTCCGCCTCAGCCCACCGTAGAGCCGCGCCCGGTCAAAGCGCCTCCCCGCCCGGCCCAGCTCGCTACGCGAGGCCGCGGCTGGTGCGCGGCCTGCAAGAGCCTCCTCCGCTCTTACCCGGCAGATGCGATAGGAAGCGCAGCGGGAAGGGAGGTAGGCCCAGCCCCCTCGCTCTGCTGTCCGGCCCCGCTGACTCCCGCGGCCCTGCCCTCTGCCTCTGTGGGGCACGGCAGGCACCTCCCCACGGGGCCAGGAGGGCTTTTATGTCCTACAGGTGGAAGGGGGGGGGTGTGCAGAAAGGGACGAGCCGGGGTGCCACCCATCGCTGTTACTGCTGGCAGGGCTGCAGCAAGAGCGGCGTGGCCAGCAGGCCAAGAGAGGTTATGCTGACCCTACACTCTGCTCTCGTCAGACCCCACCTGGAATTCTGTGTACAGTTCTGGAGCCTCCAACACAGGAAAGACATGGAACTGTTGGAGCAAGTCCAGAGGAGGCCACGAAGATGCTTAGAGGGCTGCAGCAGCTCTGCTGTGAGGACAGGCTGGGAGAGTTGGGGCTTTTCAGCCTGGAGAAGAGAAGGCTTTGAGGAGACCTTGGAGTGGCCTTCCAGGATCTGAAGTAGGCTACAGGAGGGCGGGGGAGAGACTATTGACAAGGTCTTGTAATGACAGGACGAGGGGTAATGGGTTTGAACTGGCAGAGGGGAGATTGAAACCGGATGTTAGGAAGAAGTTCTTTATAGTGAGGGTGGTGAGACACTGGCCCAGGTTGCCCAGGGAGGCTGTGGAGCACAGAATCACAGAATGTGATTGAAGATCACATCCTGTGGTTCTGTGCTCCACAACCTCCCTGGAGGTGTTCCAGGCCAGGCTGGATGAGGCCTTGAGCGACCTGTGCTGGCGGGAGGTGTTTCTGCCTGTGGCAGGGAGGAGGGGGTTGGAACTAGACAGTCTTTGAGGTCCCTTCCAACCTAAACCATTCTATGACCGATGAGGTTCCAGTGTCCCCAAGCAAAGGTTGCTCTACCTTCTGCCTTTTGCCAGGTGAACAGTTCAAGGCCATTTAATTCATAAGAGACCAAAAGCAGGCTGCTTTTCACCAAACCCCCACTATTTGTTTAAGTTTCTGAAAGGGAGGGAGCAGAGGAGCTGCTTCCCACCGGTAGTGGGGTGGAAAATAAATAAACATTTGCAGAATTAGTCAGCTAGCATTTGCCATGGGATAATACTTGCACATTGTTCAGAGGACAGCACTGTTGGGATTTGCTAGCAGCTCACTGGAGAAAAGGGTCTGGGGCTCAGTGTCCTGCTTCTCCTTGCCTAAGATCTGGAGAACTCTGCTCTACAGAACCAGACAGGGCTGTAGGAGGAGCAAAGCCAGAGCAAAGTAGCAGCATCTCCCAGCCCTGCAGATGCCACATCCCAACACATGCTCTCCAAGGCAGCTTCTTGTCTCCAGAATCAGCAGTGATGCTCCTTGAGAGTTTTGGCCTCTGTAACTTACAAGCAGATGCTTTAAAGACTCTTGCCCATGATAATCCACTTTGCTGCCCTTTCTGCGCTCCCCAGGAGACTCACTGCACCCAACTTGGGTTAGCAGGAGGCAAAAGCCTTGAAATGTTAAGAGGCCCCTGATGAGAAGAATCAAAACATCCACTGCTGCATCCCTGGAAGCTCACACACACACTTCATAGGCAGCAAACCAGCACCTAATCTCCAAGCAGAAGCAGGAGGGTCAAAGCAGATTAATTGCTACAGTAGGTACGGGGTGCAAGCTACTCTCCAGGTTTTAAATATTGTGGGGATTTTCCTCTGCACAGGTGAGGGCACAAGGCACGTGGCAGCCCACTGGGAAGCCAGCAGCCCTCCACATAGCAGTTGTTAGCAGAAATCCTTTCACTCTGCTGCCAGGCTTGCTGCTATTGATGCTTGCACTCTCCTATATTTCTTCTTGATGAAGCACAACACAGCCCTGAGCCAGAACTGTTTTTAGCACAGACCTTCGGTGCTATGAGCACAAGGCACTCCAGCACTGATACAGCTAAGGAAAACCTTGCTAGAAATTAATTAGTGGGGGAAAAGTCTTGATGCTTCCAATTGAAGGATATAATAATGGGAAGGAAATGATCTTTTCTCCTTCTTTAGGGCCATTAGAGATCTTACATGTTAAAGTTGTAATGAAACATGTAAATCTATAAAGAAATAACCTCTCTCCCCCACCTTTAGAGCTTTCTAAAGTGAAGGAGTATTGCCATAAAACAGGAAGACCCTTAAGTATAGCCAGCTCCATGGTACCTATTAACCTGAAGAGAGAATTAGAGCTTAGCCTTTGAATTGTTTTTTCAAGCTAAGACTGGCAGAGGCAGCTCTGATAAGTAACTGTGTAACAGAAATACTTGCAGGCTGCCTCCTTAGGAAGGAGCTCTGCGACTTGGGAAGGGAAGGGACCCTCCAAGGGCATCTTGTCCGATTGCCC
This sequence comes from Eubucco bourcierii, assembly GCA_013396675.1. Classification (NCBI taxonomy): domain Eukaryota; kingdom Metazoa; phylum Chordata; class Aves; order Piciformes; family Ramphastidae; genus Eubucco; species Eubucco bourcierii. The sequence continues at coordinate 346,352 of VWZE01007623.1, read as the reverse complement.
TGCAGTCAGAAGGAGCTCCAGAGTCTCCCTACCCTCCTACTAAAGAACTTTTTCCTAAGATCCAGTCTAAACCTACTCTCTCTCAGCTAAAACCATTCCCCCTTGTCCTGTTGCTGAACACACTTAGGAAAAGTCCCTCTGCAGGCAGCAGGGACACCTCCAACCAGAGCAGGCTGCCCAGGGACACATCAAGGCTGATCCTCCATCCAGCAGCACTGGTCTGCTCTGGCAGACACAAGGAGTCTTCTAAGGGATTGGTTTACAGCTTCACAGCTTGTGCTGGGCTGGAAGGGACTCTCCAAGAGCATCTTGTTTAACCCCCTGCAGGCAGGAGGGACACCTCCAGTCAGAGCAGGCTGCCCAGAGACACATCCAGGGTGATCCTGAATGTCTCCAGGGCCTCAAGCACCAATCTGGGCAGCCTGTGCCAGTCTCTCCCCACCCTCACTGTGCACAACTCCCTCCTGATGCCCAGCCTAACTCTGGCCTGCTCCACTTCCAAACCATTGGCCTCAGCCTATCCCCACAGGCCCTTCCGAGCAGTCCTTCCCCAGCCAGCCTGCAGGTCCCCTGCAGATGTTGAATTGCAGCTCTGAGGCCTCCCTGGAGCCTTCTCCTCTCCAAGCTGCACAGCTCCAACTTTCCCAGCCTGTGCCCATAGCAGAAGTTCTCCAGACCTCTGATCATCTTTGTGGGCTCCTCTGGCCCCTCTCCATCAGGTCCATGTCCCTCTTGTGTTGGAGCCCCCATAGGTGGACACAGCCCTGCAGGTGAGGTCTCCCCAGAGCAGAAGGAAAGCTCAGGGAGCTCAATGACAGCAGATGAACACCTGGTGAGGTAGGCAGCTGAGGGGGTGGTGCTCTCTGTTTGAAGTTGATTGTGCAGAGTAGCAGCTTTGTGGAGATTTTCTTACCCTTTGCTTACACACAACTAAAGCCAGCAGCGATGTCAGTGGCCTGGTGTGGTCTGAGAGGTTTGCTTTTTGTTCCTGTAGTAAAAAAACAAAGGCATCATTCCTTTCCTTTTGGCTGTCCTCCTGGTATCTGCCCTCCTGGTATCTGCAGTGATGTTTTCTGAAGCTGCTGATGTTTCACTTACCTTCCCTGTGCTATTCCTGCATGTTTACACATTAGCCACAAGACTGAGTTCTGTGGACAAGAGGATCTTTAAATAATGACTTTGATCCTTTTTAAGCTCCTCTTAAAGCTTTAACATTACTTTCCCAATCACCTTTTCTCTATTCTGGAATTTTCAAGTGTTTGAATAACATTGAGAGCAGCCCTGCAGAGAAAGACTTGGGGGTGCTGGTGAGGGAGAAGCTGGGTAGGAGCCAGCAATGGGCACTGGCAGCCCAGAAGGCCAAGGGTAGCCTGGGCTGCATCCAAAGCAGCATGGGCAGAGATGGAGAGAGGGGATCCTGCCCCTCTGCTCTGGGGAGACCTCACCTGCAGGGCTGGGGCCAGCTGTGGGGCCCTCAAAACAGGAGAGACCTGGAGCTGCTGGAGAGTGCCCTGAGGAGGCCACAAAGATACTCAGAGGACCGGAGAAGTTCTGATGTGCGCACAGGCTGGGAGAGTTTGGGCTGTGCAGCCTGGAGAAGAGAAGACTCCAGGGAGAGCTTAGAGCAGCCTTTCAGTAGCTGAAAGGGCTACAAGCAGGCTGCAGAGAGACTGTTCCCACAGGCCTGCAGTGACAGGACCAGGAGCAGTGGTTTGGGATGAGAGAAGAGAAGACTGAGACTGGATGTGAGGAACAAGTTCTTCATCGTGAGGGTGCTGGAACACTCCTCCCAGTTTGCTGTCACCAGCAGATGTTCCCTCCACCACATTTCTCTCTTGAGCTGATTTTTCTGCCTGCCTCAGAGCATCTCACATCCTGCAGCTCATCCACTTACCCCAAGCCTGATTGCTCTGCTTTCATCCCTTCAGAAAGGACAACTCAGAACTATCCTTTTCCTCTAAGCCCTGTCTCTGCAGTCTGCCTCGCTTCTGCGCTTTTATTTCCACCAGCTGCCATGGCTGGGAGCCCTCTGTGGGCACTGCCTCTCCTCTGCTTCTGGCTGGGGCCTCATGGTGCTCTATCAGGTGTCAGGGAGAAGGGAGGCTCTGGAGCAGCACTTTGAATTCCCTGGGTAGGGTCACAAAGCCTCTGAACTAAAAGATTTGTGAATGGTGACTTCTGGGCAATGAAATCACAGGCTCTGAGCAAGCTGATCTGGTGGACACTGCCCCTGCTCCCTGCAGTGGGGCTGGACAGGCTGACCTTTGGAAGTCACATCCAACCCAAACCATTCTGTGATTCTGTGAGAGGTGTTTTCTCTGTCTGCCCCTTCTGAAGAAGCAGCCTGAGACTCCAGGAAGTCAGGGTAAAAGCATTGGGCAGCTAGAAGCAGGACTTGTGGTCCTGCCTGGATCTAGATGTTCTGAGGTTGTTGATCTTGGAGGAAAGGAGACTAGAAGGAAACCTTCTGACTCTCTACAGCTCCCTGAAAGGAGGTTGGAGCCAGGTTGGGGTTGGAAACATAGAAGGGTCTGGATTGGAAGTGACCTCTGGAGGTCATCCAGTCCATTCCCTCTGCAGTCAGCAGGGACATCCTCCACTAGAGCAGGTTGCCCAGAGCCCTGTCCAGCCTCACCTTGAATGTCTCCAGGAATGGGACCCCAACCACCCAACCTGTTACAGTATTCCAGCAGCCTCCTGGTCCAATCTCAATCTGCTCTGCTCTGGTTTGCAGCCATTGCCCTTGGTCCTGTCACTGCAGGCCTTTGGGAACAGTCACTCTCCATCCTCCTTGCAGCTCCTTCAGGTACTGGAGGCTGCTTTAAGGTCTCCCTGGAGCCTTCTCTTCTCTAGGCTGAACACCCCCAGCTCCCTCAGCCTGTCCTTGGAGCAGAGCTGCTCCAACCCTGCAATCATTTTCCTGGCCTACTCTGGACCTGCTCCATCAGGTCCATGTCCTTCCTATGTTGAGAGCTGCAGAGCTGGATGCAGTACTCCAGGTGATGTCTCAGCAGAGCAAAGTGGCAGATTCCCCTCTCTGGATCTGCTGGCAGCACAGCTTTGGACGCAGCCCAGGTTGGTCTCTTCTCTCATGGAACAAGTGGTGGGAAAAAAGAAAACAACCTCAGCTTGCCCCTGGGGAAGTTTAGACTGGACATGAGGAACAATTTCTTCCCCAAAAGGGTTGTCAAGGCCTGGCCAAGGCTGCTCAGGGCAGCGGTGGAATCCCCATCCCTGGAGGGGTCTCAAAGCTGTGGAGTTGTGGTACCGAGGGATGTGGTTTTGCGGTGCCTTGGCAGTGCTGGGTCAGGTAGTGGATTTGATGATCTGCAAGGTCTCTTCCAACCAATCTGACCCTAGTGCTAGCCTTTAGCCTTTGACACCTCTCCAGGAGCTGGAAGATGGACATTTTGGTTGCCTGTAGGACCCCTCTGCTCTTTTCCTCATTTGTGTGGTATCATTTGCTCAGATTTGATCAAGTTGCTTTCTCCTTCTGCCTGAGGCTTATAAAGCTGCTGAGTTTTAGCAGAGGTGGCAGACGAGTTATGAAAGCTGCTCCTGCTTCCCTGCCAGGGAACATCACCCAACCCTTTCTTTAACTCATCCCCAACCTGAAAGCCTTTTCCCACGTGCCCTAGCCAGAGGGCTGTTCAGGACTGCACATATTGGGTAGTTAGAAGCTGTTTTCTGATGTCTGGCCTCACTGAACAAGCATCTCCCCAGCTCCCTGGTGCTTGTCTGAAGTTTCTGTATCTCCCCTGCCTCCATGGCAACATTTTCAAGCTGTCATCAGAGCCTTGCTCAAATCTCATTTTGCTCAGCTAACCATGACAAGCTCTTGGAGTGCCTGGTTTGCTGTTCTCATGCACATCTGTGCTCTGTGTCCAGAGGTCTTGGGGGTGCTGGTGGGGGACAAGCTGGGCAGGAGCTGACAGTGGGCACTGGCAGCCCAGAAGGCCAAGGGCAGCCTGGGCTTCATGCAAAGTAGTGTGGGCAGAGATGGAGAGAGGGGATCCTGCCCCTCTGCTCTGCTCTGGGGAGGCCTCACCTGCAGGGCTGGGGCCAGATATGGCACCCTCAAAACAGGAGAGACCTGGAGCTGCTGGAGAGGGTCCAGAGGAGGCCACCAAGATACTCAGAGGGCTGGAGAAGTTCTGATGTGGGCACAGGCTGGGAGAGTTTGGGCTGTGCAGCCTGGAGAAAAGAAGGCTTCAGGGAGACCTTAGAACACCTTTCCATTACCTGAAGGGGGCTACAAGCATGCTTCAGAGGGACTTTTGACAAGGGCTTGGAGTGATAGGACCAGGGGCCATGGTTTGAGATGAGAGCAGAGCAGATTGAGATTGGATGTGAGGAACAAGTTCTGCACCATGAGGCTGCTGGAACACTGCAACAGGCTGCCCAGGGAGGTGCTTGAGGCCTTATCCCTGGAGATATTCAGGGTCAACCTTGCTGTGTCCCTGGGAAGCCTGCTCTAGCTGGGGGTGTCCCTGCTGCCTGCAGGGGGGTTGGACAAGATGGCCTTTGAGAGTCACTCTCTAGGACAGGCAGTGGACAAACAACCGAGGAGTGTCCCAAATAGAGAGATTCCAAATTACCACCCAAATGCTGATCAGTTCTCAGGATATGTTTAGGATTTTTATAAACAAAGCTGGAACCTGCACTTCAGGCAACTGGCAGAAAAGCAACTTCCCTCCAGGGTTGAGCCCTGCCCAGGCTTCAGCCCTTTCCATTTCAGGACAGTGAGGCAGAGTCCTGCCTTTGCCAAGAAGAAGGGGAAATGGTGCCCTGGCAGCAATGAAGGTGAGCACTGCACCCATGAGGCTGTGATGACCACAGAATCACAGCGTGGAGGGGTTGGAAGGGATTTCTGGAGATCATCCTGCCAGAGCAGGGGTGCCCAGGGCAGGGCACACAGGAGCACATCCAGGCAGGTTTTGAAAGCCTCTCTGGGCAGCCTGCTCCAGGGCTCTGTAACCCTTACAGTAAAGAAGTTCTTCCTCATGTTAGGTGGAATTTCCTGCATTCCAGCTCCTACCCACTGGTCCTTGTCCTAGCCCTGAGCACTACCCTAAAGAGCCTGGCACCTTCATGCTGGCACCCACCCCTCAGATATTTAGAGACACTTATCAGGTCCCCTCTCAGCCTTCTCCTCTCCACACTAACCAGCCCCAGGGCTCTCAGCCTTTCTTTCTTCATAGCAGAGGTGTTCCAGGTCCATCATCCTCACAGCTTCCACTGGACTCTCTCCAACAGATCACAGAATCACAGAATGTCAGAGGCTGGAAGGGACTTGGAATGCTCATCCAGTCCAACCCTCCCTGTCACAGCAGCATCACCTAGAGCAGATCACACAGGTGGGTCCTGAATATCTCCAGACAGGAAGACTTCACAACCCCTCTGGGCAGCCTGTCTCAGATCCCTGTCTCTCTTGAACTGAGGAGTCCAGCGCTGGACACACTACTCCAGGTGATGCCCGTGGGACCTTGCTGGGGGCTGCCTTCTCCTGGCCTAGGCTGACTGATGTTGTCTCCACTCTGTAGCCACCATGAATCTTTCTGCAGCTCCTTGCTCTCTTTGCCAAAAGGGTGCTGTGAGAACACGTGAGGATGTGATGCGACGATAATGTGAGCACGCAGGGAAGTGAGAGGCTTTGCCTCCATCCCTCATTAAATCTTTGCATGAAATGCTTACAAAATAATTCCCAACACTTCTATAGATAGCAAGCAGTGCGAGGAGGGAAGGAACTGTTCAGAGCCATTGCAGGTGATGCTGTCTGTCTGGCACCCTGAAACAGGGCCCCAGGTTCAGTCACAGCAGGATTCTGGAACCTGTTTGCTGCAGACACAGGCACAAAGGGTGAGAGGCTGCCAGTGCATGCTCCTAAGCATTTTGCAACCCTGGCCATGGATTCATGGAGTGGTTTGGGTTGGAAGGGATCAGCCAGTGCCAACCCCCTACCACAGGCAGAGACACCTCCCACCAGCACAAGGTGCTCAAGGCCTCATCCAGCCTGGCCTGGAATACTTTCAGGGAGGTTGTGGATCACAGAATCACAAAATGTAATCTGCAATCACATTCTGTGATTCTGTGATACACAATCTCCTTGGGCAGCCTGTGCCAGTCTCTCCCCACCCTCACTGCCAACAATTTCTTCCTCCTCTCCACTCTCAATCTCCGAGCTCAAAGCCATTGTCCTTCATCCTGGCACTGCCAGCCCTTATCCAAAGTCCCTCCCCAGCTCTCCTGGAGCCCCTTCAGGCACTGCGAGGCTGCTCTAAGCTCTCCCTGGAGCTTTCTCTTCTCCAGGCTGCACAACCCCAGCTCTCCCAGCCTGTCCCCACAGCAGAGCTTCTCCAGCCTCTGAGCGTCTCTGTGGCCTCCTCTGGACCCTCTCCAGCAGTTCCAGATCCTTCTTGCGCTGGTTTCCCAGAGCTGGAGGCAGTGCTGCAGGTGAGGTCTGAGCACAGCAGAGGGGCAGAATCCCCTCCCTGTGTCCTGCTCTCCCTGCCCTGGCTGCAGCCAGCACACAGCTGGCTCTGGGCTGCCAGTGACCAGTGCTGGCTCCTGGGCACTTTGGCACCACCTGACCCCCTCAAGGCCTTCTCCTGCAGGCTACTCTGCAGCCACTGCTCACCCAGCCTTGATCTGTGCTTGGCATTGCCCTGACCCAACTGCAGGATCTTGCCCTTGGCCTTGCTGAACTTTGTGAGGTTGGTTTGGGCTCACCTCTGCAGCCTGTCCAGGTTCCTCTGGATGGATTCTTCTTCCAGCTGTCAGCCACACCACACAGCTTGGTGCAACCTGCAACCCTGCTGAGGCTGCCTCAGTGCCAGTGCCCATGTCAATGACAAAGATGTTCATCACCCTTGGTCTCAGTACCCAACCCTCACTAATCTCCATTTGGCCACTGAGCTGTTGGCCTAAACTCTGAGTGTGACTTTCCAGCCTAAAAATAAACGATTAATTGAAACCCTCAACTTTGTAGGTCTGCTTTGGAATTCTTCTGCAGGTACTGTAGATCCCTTGGCTTTATTCTCCTCTTCTCTGTCATTGGCAAAGATGCTCTCAAAGCTCAAATTCACTTCTTCTAGCAGGGCCAAGCCATTATCTAGGAGTTCTGCAGCAAGTGCCCCATTCACAAGTTCCAACTCCACTCATGTTTGGTACTGTTAAATAACAGTCTCTGCAGAAAGGCAGATAAAATGCTCCATTTTTTTTCCATAATCCTGTTTTCCATGGAAATCCAAACTAGGAGGAGATTGTCTTAGATGAGAACAACCAGGGAAGAGCTCCCAGACTGTCTGATCTCTCTTGTCTGCCACAGAAGAATCAGATTAATGAAGGTAATCAGATTAAAGCTAATCAAAGGAACATTTCTGGGGGCATCAGAACTCTGCTGATGTCAAAGAACTCCGTGGAAAGTCACCACTGAGGTCCTAATTTTGCTCTCTGATGTAATTTATTGGGAGCAAATGATGGCTCTCAAAGAAATCCTGAGTGCTGGCAGGAGGAGCCTGGATTTCCAGAGGGCAAAAGGAGGCTTGAGTGAGCTGTTAACTGGCTTTANGGGGAGGCAGGGGGAGGGGATGACAGAGACTTTCAGAGATGGCCACGGGGCAGAAAGAGAAGAAAGAGAGAATGACAAAAAGGAGATGTCTGAAAGAGGTGTCAAAGGTCAGGACCAGAGGCTCTCCATGGACCACTCTGCTCCCCAGAGGGAAGGGAAAGTGAGTAAGGAGAGGGACTGATGGGGTGTGTAGGGAACCGAGCCAGATTCCCTGGAAGCAGTAACAATAACATGAAATAGAGAGATGCAAACCAGCACAGAACCCAACTCCTGATGGCAGTGGTGGCACCATTGGCACCACTGATGCTGTGGCAGGCTCTGGGACAGTCCCAGCCTGGACTCTGTGGAGACAGGAATTGGATTGAGGAGCTGGATTGTGGAACTGGATCCAGGAACACAAGATCAGGCAGAGTCCTGCTGGGACAACAGCTAGGGAAGAGGCTTGACCCTGGTGCTCCCTCAGCTCTCTCCTGAAGATGCCATCCATGGGCTGCAGTCCCTTGTTGTGCAGCTGAGGGTCACCGGTCCTGGCTGCTCCTTCCCACAAGTGCCACCTCTGCCTTGGGGGCACAAGCCGTGGCAGTGTCCTTGGTCTGCAGAGGAGCAAGTCTCAGGCAGAGCCTTTCTGCAGCCCAGCCCTTGGCAGGAGCTGTCCCCATCAGCCTCTTCCTGATAGGAGCAGCCTCTGGCTGTGCCAAGCTGCCCTGAGCTGCAGAAAGTGCTTCAGTGAGCAGAGCCTGAGCTGGGCAGGGACAGCAGTGAGCAGAATTAGTTCTGGCTCACACCAGGGCAAAGGGGAATATGGTGAAAATGGAATGAGAAAGAGGGAAAGGAAGATGACAGAGCAATATTAGGTCCTAATTGGTGGTGATTTTCCAAGGCCTCCAGCAAGCTGAGCACCAGGGTGTAGCACTGGTTGCTGAGTGGGAGCTCCCATACCCACCCAGCTCTGCAGAAGAGGCATTTGAAGCTTTCCAAGAGAAAGTAAAGAAATAGAGATATGAACATGAGGAAGAAAGGAAGAAGGTCAAGAAGTTGAGGAGAAAAGACACTTGGGATTTCTATTCAGACCCATTCTCTGTTTCTTCAGTGTCAATCATATTGAACAACCCTCTGCTACCCACAGAACCTGCTGCTGCTCCATGTGATGCCTGCATCCTGCTGGATGTTATGGACTGTGCTGGAATCCAGGGGCAGCCTGTGGGGATCTGCTTTCACAGCGTCACAGCTTGCACAGGGCTGGAAGGGACCCTCCAAGGGCATCTTGTGTAACCCTCTGCAGGCAGCAGAGACAGCTCCAGCCAGAGCAGGCTGAACAGGGACACAGCGAGGCTGATCCTGAATGTCTCCAAGAGTGGGGCCTCAAGCACCTCCCTGAGCAGCCTGTGGCAGTCTCTCCCCACCCTCACTGTGCACAACTCCCTCCTGATGCCCAACCTAACTCTACCCTGCTCCAATTCCAAACCATTGGCCTCAGCCTATCCCCACAGGCCCTTCAGAACAGTCCCTCCCCAGCCTGCCTGCAGGTCCCCTGCAGGTATTGAAATGCAGCTCTAAGGTCTCCCTGGAGCCTTCTCCAGGCTGCACAGCCTCAACTCTCCCAGTCTGTCCCCACATCAGAGCCTTCTCCAGCCTCTGAGCATCTTGGTGGCCTCCTCTGGCTGCTCTCCAGCACCTCCATGTCTCTCTTGTATTGGAGGTCCCATAGCTGGCCCAGCCCTGCAGGTGAGGTCTCCCCAGAGCAGAGCAGAGGGGCAGGATCCCCTCTCTCCATCTCTGCCCACACTGCTTTGGATGCAGCCCAGGCTGCCCTTGGCCTTCTGGGCTGCCAGTGCCCATTGCTGGCTCCTGCCCAGCTTCTCCCTCACCAGCACTCCCAAGTCCTTCTCTGCAGGGCTGCTCTCCTCCTCACCCCCAAGCCTGGACTGATATCCAGGTTTTCCCCACCCCTGTGCAGGACCAAACTTATTCCAATATGAAGGATCTCTCTGAACATGCTGTGATGGTTTGGGGCTCACCTGCCCCTCAACTCATGCCCAGGTTACTCTGCCTGCATTTACAACCTTCTTTGATTTTTAAGTTCTCTGAGCGAGTTTCACAGCGCAACCAAGGGAGATGTTTGCTGTGGGGTCTTTGAGACCCCCACTCAGACATGAATGGAAGTCACAAGGAGGATTTTGAGGCCTGAACCTGGTGCTGTCTGCTTCTTTGATGTTTTTTAACGTCTGGCTGATTTGTCTGGGCATGGACAGGTTCTAACTGAGGTCTTCTCCCTGGCTGAGGTATTTATAAATCCTAACTCCATGTGTCCCTTCAGGATCTAGGAAACTGTGACTGCAGATTGTACCTGTAGCCTTTTACCTGGGGCATGCGAGGTCTCTTCTCTACTCATTATTGATTTTCCTTCCTTCTCTCCTTCCCTCCCTCCTTCCTTTCTTTTTTCTTTCTTCCTTCCTTTCTTTCTTTCTTTTTCTCTTTCTTTCTTTCTTTTTCTTTCTTTCTTCCCTCCCTCCCTTCCTCCCTTCCTTCTTTCCTTCCTTCCTTCCTTCCTCTCTCTCTCTCTTTCTCTCTCTGTTTGTTTATTTGTTTATTTATTTTCTTCTCCCTTTTTTTCAGCATTAAGTTGTCTTGGCAACATCCCTGGCTCTGTAAAAAGTGATTTCCAACAGCTGCTGGGATCAGGTGTGGACAGAGCCATAGAATAAGGCTCTTTCAAGCTTTCTTTACATAGAAGACAAAGCCACAATTTAGAGGAGCAAATGGTGGCAGCCATGAGGGGTTTTGTTTCCTATGTCTTCCATAATATAATCAGCTGAATAGAGGTTGAGAAGGTCTTAACAGATTCATTGAATCGATTATCTTTAAGGTCCCTTCCAGCCTAAACCATTCTATGAATCTATTAATCTCTCTATGAATGGGTTGGGTTGGAAGCTCAGCCAGTGCCTACCCTCTGCCATGGGCAGGGACACCTCCCACCAGCACAGGTTGCTCAAGGCCTCATCCAACCTGGCCTGGAAGACCTCCAGGGAGGGGACTTCCACAGCCTCCCTGGGCAGCCTATGCCAGTGTCTCTCCACCCTCACTTCCAACAATTTCTCCCTCATCTCCAGTCTAAATCTCCCTCCTCTGAAGCTTCAGTCCCTTTCATTCAGGCAGTATTTTCAGTTGAGATGGGTGAGGCAATTAAATGTGAACAGAAAGACCCAGTGGGAGCTAGAAAAGAATGGGAAGGGAAAGATGTGAGAGATGGAGAAGGGAATGGTGTGAGAGATGGAGAAGGAAATAGTGTGACAAGGAGAAGGGAGTGGCTTGTGAGATGGAGAAGGGAACCATGTGAGAAGGAAAAGGGAATGATGTGAGAGAGGGAGAAGCCCGATGGCTTGCTGTGGCAGAGCCTGCCTGCTGGCAGAGGGATGATGCCACACTGCCAGGGGCTGGGCCGGCAAAGGAGCAGGAGGCTGCAGCTGCTGGCTGCTTCCCGAGCGGGAGCAGAACAGGCAAGGGCGGGCGGCTCTGCAGTCAGCTGCCGCAACTGCGTGCGCCGAAGGTTCGCGGTTCCAGCTGCGTGACAAAGGCTCTGTGCGTGCTGGCAGCTTCCCGCGGCGCTCTAGAGCCTGTGTGGCACGGGCGTGAGGGCAGAAAAGTCCTGCCATGCCCCTCCCACGCGGGGATTAGAGATGCTCAGAGGGAAGCAGAGGGAGGCCGGGACACACCTCCCTGACTCACTGCCAGGGCAGCAGCAGATTCTGCAGGTTCACTGGGCACACGAAAGCCTGCAGCTCCACTTCCAGCAACCATCCCCTTCTTTTGGTTAAGCAGAGAGGAGGAGGATGGCCTATGCTGAGGAAGAGAGGTAAGATGCTGTGAAACAGGGGGTGCATAGACATGCCAGCTGGCAGGGGCTGGCCATGTTGCCTTGCTTTGCCTGACTTTGCCTCTTTCCTTCTTCCTCCTTACTGGGTGCTCAGTGAATGCCAGACAAGGGCCACGTCCTGTGGCCACATGCTGCTGTGAAATGTGGCAACAGGCAGGTCACCTGGGCAGAGGTTTTCGGCCAGAAGAGGCAGATGCCATGGTGTGGAGAGGGCAGAGACCATGGTGTGGAGAGGGCAGAGACCACGGTGTGGAGAGGGCAGATGCCATGGTGTGGAGAGGGCAGAGACCACGGTGTGGAGAGTGAACAGACCACAGTGTGGAGAGGGCAGAGACCATGGTGTGGAGAGTGAACAGACCACGGTGTGGAGAGGGCAGAGACCACGGTGTGGAGAGTGAACAGACCACAGTGTGGAGAGGGCAGAGACCACAGTGTGGAGAGTGAACAGACCACGGTGTGGAGAGGGCAGAGACCACGGTGTGGAGAGTGAACAGACCACAGTGTGGAGAGGGCAGAGACCACAGTGTGGAGAGTGAACAGACCACGGTGTGGAGAGGGCAGAGACCACGGTGTGGAGAGTGAACAGACCACAGTGTGGAGAGGGCAGAGACCACAGTGTGGAGAGTGAACAGACCACGGTGTGGAGAGGGCAGAGACCACGGTGTGGAGAGTGAACAGACCANAACAGACCATGGTGTGGAGAGGGCAGATGCCATGGTGTGGAGAGGGCAGAGACCACGGTGTGGAGAGTGAACAGACCACAGTGTGGAGAGGGCAGAGACCATGGTGTGGAGAGTGAACAGACCACGGTGTGGAGAGGGCAGAGACCACGGTGTGGAGAGGGCGGAGGCTATGGAGTGGAGAGGGCGGAGGCTATGGAGTGGAGAGGGCGGAGGCTATGGAGTGGAGAGACAAACACTGTGCTCTGCCCTCCTGAAGCTTGCTCACCCCCTGGCTGTGTCTGAGGCGACCTCTGCTTCCTCATGGATTTGCTTTTGGCCAGCCTAGGAGCAGGCTGGGGAGGGTGGGGTAGTTATTTTTCATGACACCAAAGGTGTGTCAATGGTGGTAGTCCTGCGTTGTGCAACAGCTGCCTGTCTGCTGTCAGCTGTGACAGCAAAGGGGATTGTGCTTTGAGCTGAGCCAGTGACCTAATCCAGAGTGCAGCTCCCCAGCACTATTATTAGGTGTGCATTGCTGGAGCCAGGGTAGCTGCAGGGGGCTTTCTCCTCTGAGGATTCATTTTGCTCTCACAAAGCTGGCTCATTCTTCAGGCTCCTGCAGTCCCGGGCTGGGACATTGGATCTGGTGATCTGCAAGTCAAGCTCCCCTCTGCCCAGCCTTGCAGAGCTGCAGGGATTCTCCTCAGTGAGCAGGAATTGTCTGTGCCTGCTGCTCCCCTTTGATGGTGAAGGCTGCGAGCAGGGTGCTGCAGGTTGGTTGTGACATCCCTGAGCCTTCAGAACCGGGGATAGCTCTGCGGCGTCCCAGGGGGTGGGATGGAGAGAGCTCTGCCAGGCCACTGCCTGCACCCAGCCTCTACTGTCAGACAAGCAGCCCTGGAGTTTCACTTCTTTGGATGAGGAGTGTTTTAACAACACTTTCCCCTCAAGCTCAGCACAGCTCCAGCAGCTCTAATGTCTTCAGCAGGCACCGAATGGGATCCCAGCCCTGCAATGCCCAGGTGTGTACAGAAGCAGCAGCCTTGACATTGTGGCCATGTAAAGCAGCATGCACCTCTCCAACACACACTGGGAAAGGGGAGGCCAGAGCTGTCCGTGGGCCAACAATGTGCCCTGGTGCTCAAGAAGACAAATGCTGTACTCGGGGGCATTTGAAAGATTGTGACCAGCAGGTCAAGGGAAGTTCTCTTCTACCTCCACTCTGCTCTGGTGCGACCTCATCTGGAATGCTGTGTCCAGTTCTGGGCTGCCCAGTTCAGGAGGGAAAGGGGATTAATTGTTGGAGAGAGTCCAGGGGAGGCTCCAAGGAGGGTTGAGGGACTTGAGCACCTGTTTTAGGAAGAAAGGCTGAGAGCCCTGGGGCTGCTTATTCTGGAGAGGAGAAGGCTGAGAGGGGACCTGATCCATGTCCACAAATATGAGGGGTGGTGTTAGGAGGATGCAGCCAAGCCCTTTGCAGTGATCCCAGTGACAGGCCAAGGGGCAGTGGATGTCAGCTCAATCACAGAGAAGTCCATCTCAGCATGAGGACAAACTTGTTTGGTGTGAGGGTGCTGGAGGCCTGGAGCAGGCTGCCCAGAGAAGTTGTGGAGCCTCCTTTCTGAAAATTTTCCAAACCCACCTGGTGTGTTCCTGTGTGCCCTGCCCTGGGTGTCCCTGCTCTGGCAGGGGAGCAGAGGGAGGTGTTGAAGGCCAGGTTGGATGGGGCCTTGAGCAACCCAGGCTAGTGCAAGGTGTTCCTGTCCATGGCAGGGGGGATGGAATTGGATGATCCTTGAGGTCCCTTCCAACCCAACCCATTCTATAAAGCCATGAATCTCTGGAGCCCCCTTCCAACCCCTGGCATGCTATGATTCCATGAGTTTGTGATCCAGAGAATCCTGGTGACCTCATTCTTAAGCCTTGGTGACCTCATTCTTAAGCCTGCCCCAGGTGCTTCGAAAGTTTGGGAATTGCACTCAGATTTTCTTGGCTGCCTTCAGCATCTGAACAAGGATTAGAGTTACCCAAGAGAGAAACTGGGGGACATCATTCCCTAATGCATGCAAAGCACTTTTGAAGCTTGGTTGTTTTTTTCCTGGGAGCAATGGATAAAGCAGTCAGTCAAGTGTCAGCTTCTCAGAGCTTCTGCTTTTTCCAGGAGCTCATGGCACACGTGGAAAACATCTGCTGGTAAATAAATCCTTCCTCAGTCCCAGACTTTGCCTTTGAGGAGGGTTTCAGCTAAATGATTCCGCTGTAATGGTGGAGGTTCTGGCATCCTTGGGGAGCTCTGACATCACAGTTTGGATCTAGGAGCAGAAGTTTGGTCTGTCAGGTGTTGGAGGGGATTTAGAGCAGGAGCTGGGCAGCCAGGAATCCCAGAATCCCAGCATGGTGGGGGTCAGAAGGGACCTCTGGGGATCATCCAGTCCAACCCCACTGCTAAAGCAGGGCATCCACAGCAGCTTGCCCAGGATCAGATGAGACCTCACCTGCACTGCTGTGTTCAGCTCTGGGGTCCCAACATGAGAGGGATCTGGAGCTGCTGGAGAGGGTCCAGAGGAGGCCACCAAGATGCTCAGAGGCTGGAGAAGCTCTGCTGTGGGGACAGGCTGGGAGAGTTGGGGCTGTGCAGCCTGGAGAAGGTTCCAGGCAGACCTCAGAGCTGCAGTTCACTGCAGGGGACCTGCAGGCAGGCTGCAGAGACTTTTGATGAGGTTGTCTAGAAACAGGGCAAGAGGGAATGATTTGAAACTGAGACAGAGCAGGGTTAGAGTGGAGCTGAGGAAGGAGTTCTTCAATGTGAGGGTGCTGAGACCCTGCCACAGGCTACCCAAGGAGGCTGTGGTTGCCTCCTGCCTGGAAGTGTTCAAGGCCAGCCTGGATGAATCATAGAATCATAGAATCATAGAATGGTAAGGTTGGAAGGGACCTCAAGGATCATCTAGTTCCAACCCCCTGCCACAGGCAGGGACACCTCCC
>VWZE01007623.1:298071-330696 GCA_013396675.1 Eubucco bourcierii | reverse complement strand
CCAGCACTGACCCCTGAGGGACACCACTTGTCACTGGTCTCCAGGTGGACATTGTGCCGTTGATCGCCACTCTCTGGGTTCAACCATCCAGCCAATTCCTTATCCAGCGAGTGGTCCATCCATCAAGTCCATGCTTTTCCAGTTTGGTGACCAGGATGTCATGTGGGACAGAGTCAAATGCTTTACTCAGGTCCAGGATAGATGACCTCAGCTGCCTTTCCCTTGTCCACTGTCGCTGTGACTTCATCATAGAAAGCCACTAAATTTGTCAGGCAAGATCTGCCCTTGGTGCAGCCATTGCTGGTTCCCACCAATCACATCTGCTTTGTTTTCCATTTGCCTTAGCAGGACTTTCAGCAGGATCTGCTCCATGATCTTGCCAGGCACAGAGGTGAGGCTGACTGGTCTGTAGTTTCCAGGGTCATTCTTTTTACCCTTCTTGAAGATGGGTGAGACCTTGGGCAACCAAGTCTAGTTGAGAGGTGTCCCTGCTGATGGCAGGGGGGTTGAAGGAGATGAACTCTGAGGTCCCTTCCAAGTAAACCATTCTATGATTGTCTCACCCCCTAAGCAGATCAGATTTTCACAGCATCACAGAATGGTAAGGTTGGAAGGCACCTCAAAGGATCACCCAGTCCAAGCCCCCTGCCAGAGCAGGGACACCCAGGGCAGGTCACACAGGAACACATCCAGGTGGGTCTGAGAAGTCTCCAGAGAAGGAGACTCCACAACCTCTCTGGGCAGCCTGCTCCAGGGCTCTTTTCACAGAGATGCAGCAGCTGACTCCTCCCTGGAAGTGTTCAGGGCCAGGCTGGATGAGGCCTTGAGCAGCCTGTGCTGGTGGGAGGTGTCCCTGCCCATGGCAGGGGGTTGGCACTGGCTGAGCTTTGAGGTCTCTTTCAACCCAAGCCATTGCAGGAATCTCTGAAGCCAGCTCCTGTAACTGTGTTGGCTGCTCAATGGCCTCCTCCACCAGCAGTCAGTAACTGCTCAGTGCTGTGTATAGTCGAGTTGCTGCCACAAGAATGCTCTCAGCTCAGGTGCTGACTTCCAGAAGATCCCTTCCTTGGCTCACTGCAGGCTGGGGGATAGGCCTGGATTGCTATTTACTGCCTCAGCCCTGCTTGCTGCAGCTGGTGGGTGCAGAACTGACAGGCTGAGAGCCAAAGCCCTGTGCTGTCCTGCAGCAGGCAGCAGCAAGGTGAGGTCGCATCCTACCCCACAGGCCAGCAGTGTGGCTCAGAGCTGCCTGAGGCAGTTTTTTGCCAAGGTGTTTGAGCAATCTCCCCCTGAAACCAAACAAGTTACTGCTTCCAATGTCTGCTTTTACAGCACCTCAGAATCGTGGGATGGGTTGGGTGGGAAAGGACCTTTCAAGCTCATCCACTTCAACTCCTGGCACTCGGCAGGGACAGCTGCAGCCAGAGCAGGCTGCTCACAGCCACAAACAACCTCACCTGCAGTGGTGCCAGCCGTGGGGCAGCTCCCACCTCTCTGGGCAGCCTGGGCCAGCTCTCCCCACTCTCAGTGCCAAATATTTCTCCCTTCTCTCCACTCTGGATCTCCCTCTCTCAGTTCAAACCATCCCCCCTTGCCTGGCACAACAGGTGCCCTTGGACTCCAGCCTAACCCTTGCAGAGGACAGTCTTTTCTTTCTGTTTCAGGTGCCCATGAATGCCAGTCTAACTCCTACAGAGGACAGAGTCTTATTCCTTCTTCCATCCAGGTGCCCTTGGACCTCCATGCTCTTGGACACCTCTGTGTACACACAGGCTGCAGTTTCTCGGCTACCCATGCTTTAGCATTCCCTTGGGAGCTCAGGAGAGCCCAGAGCCCATCAGGAGCAGGAGCAGTGATGCCTTGTGACAGGCCTGTGATCTAGCTCTCGTTAGCCATTCTTCCAGCGGAGAATGAAACTGGCAGAGAGGATTCAGATGCTTTGCCTCTGGCCAGGGGTAGAAGATAGGAGCTGGAAAGTGAACCGCTTTCAATAACAGCAGTGCAGCTTCTGTTGTTTGGCCTTTAATGACATTCCTCTCCCTTTGCACCTCTTCAGGACTTCTGTGCTTTGCAAGTGTGTTCTTTGGGGGGACTGACACCTTCCCTGCTTTTCTCTGGCAGGTGTAGCTACGAGGTCTGTAAGGAAACGACGGATTGGTTACGTGCCCGAACCGCTCGGCGCCCCAGGACTGCCATCATCTGTGGCTCTGGCCTGGGAGGCCTGGCAGATGTCCTGGAGAACAAGACAGTCTTTCAGTATGAGGACATCCCTCACTTCCCACGCAGCACAGGTGAGCACAGCCCAGGACACCACGGCAGCATGGGCACTGGGACTGAGCCCCTCAGTGCAGCAGGTTGGCTGAGGACGCTGAGCCAAGCGGTGCGGCTGGCACCCAGGAGGGAAGGGATCCATGCAGGGGCACCAGTGCCAGCCTCAGGAACCTCAGTAAGGCCAAGTGCAAGGTCCTGCACCTGGGTCTGGGCAATCCCAAGCACAGTTCCAGGCTGCACAGAGAATGAATAGACAATAGCCCTGAGAAGAAGAACCTGGGGGTGCTGGTGGGGGACAAGCTGGGCAGGAGCCAGCAATGGGCACTGGCAGCCCAGAAGGCCAAGGGCAGCCTGGACTGCATCCAAAGCAGCGTGGGCAGAGATGGAGAGAGGGGATCCTGCCCCTCTGCTGTGCTCTGGGGAGACCTCGATGCTGTGTCCAGCTCTGGAGCCCTCAATACAGGAAGGACATGGATCTGATGGAGCAGGTCCAGAGAAGGCCACAAAAATGCTCAGGGCATTGGAGCAGCTCTGTTATGGGGACAGGCTGAGGGAGCTGGGGGTGTTCAGCCTGGAGAAGAGAAGGCTACGGGGAGACCTTAGAGCAGCCTGCCAGTACCTGAAGGGGCTACAAGAAGGCTGCAGAGAGACTGTTCCCAAAGGCCTGCAGGGGCAGGACCAGGGGCAATAGCTGCAAACTAGAGCAGAGCAGATTGAGATTGGGTATGAGGAACAAGTTCTGCACCGTGAGGCTGCTGGAACATTGCAACAGTTTGGGTGGCTGGGGCCCCATTCCTGGAGACATTCAAGGTGAGGCTGGACAGGGCTCTGGGCAAGCTCTTCTAGTGGAGGATGTCCCTGCTGACTGCAGAGGGTTGGACTGGATGATCTCTGGAGGTCCCTTCCAGCCCAAACCGTTCTGTGACTCTATGACAGTGCATCACGTGGCCCTGCTGTGATGCAAACCCACCTGAGAAACCCCTCTAAAGCCAAAGCCCTCGGTTGCTGTGACTGACCTGCTGCTCTGTTCATTCCCAGTGGCAGGGCACACTGGCAGGCTGGTGTTTGGGGACCTGAATGGACAGCCCTGTGTGTGCATGCAGGGGCGCTTCCACGGCTACGAAGGGTACAGTGCCAGCACGGTGAGTCCCCCTCAGAGCCTGCCACGGGCTCCTGGGCAAGCTGCACCTCTGGCTGCTGCTTCTCCTAGGGTAGATCCTGCCATGAGTTTCTGTTGCTCTGCCAATTGATCTGGGGCTGCTTAGTGTGGGGAGGAGAAGGCTGAGAGGGGATCTGAGCAATGTCTGTCAATAGCTGAGGGCTGGGGGTCAGGAAGGGAGGGACAGGGACAGCCTCTGCTCACTTGTGCCCTGGCATAGGACAAGGGCAAGGGATGGGAACTGCAGCACAGGAAGTTCCACCTCAGCAGGAGGAAGAACTTACCTGTAAAAGTCCCAGAGCCCTGGCACAGGCTGCCCAGAGAAGTCATGGAGTCTCCTCTGGAGCCTTTCCAGCCCTGTCTGGATGTGTTCCTGTGCCACCTGCACTGGATTCTCTGTTCCTGCTCTGGCAGGGTTGGACTGGAAGCTCTCCAGAGGTCCCTTCCAACCCCTGACACCCTGTGACTATGCTTAGACAACAGATTTATGAATCTAAGAGTCATATAATGATTTGGGTTGGAAGTGACCTCAAAAGTCATCGAGAGCCAACCCCCTCCCGCATTCAAGGACACCTTCCACCAGCACAGGATGCTCAAGGCCTTAGCCAGCCTGGACTTGAACAGCTCCATGGTGGGGGCAGCCACAGCTTCCCTGGGCAACCAATCTCTCCCCACCCTCACTACCAACAATCTCTTCCTCCTCTCCACTCTCACTCTCCCCTGTCCAAGTTCAAAGCCATTGTCCCTCCTCCTGGCACTCCCAGCCCTTGTCCAAAGTCCCTCCCCAGCTCTCCTGCAGCTCCTTCAAGCACTGTAAGGCTGCTCTGAGGTCTCCCTGGAGCATTTTCTTCTCCGGGCTGCACAGTCCCAACTCTCCCAGCCTGTCCCCACAGCAGAGCTTCTCCAGCCTCTGAGCACCTCTGTGGCCTCCTCTGGACCCTCTCCAGCAGCTCTAGGTCCTGTTTGTGCTGGGGGCCCAGAGCTGGAGGCAGTGCTGTAGGTGAGGTCTGAGCACAGCAGAGGGGCACAATCCCCTCCCTGTGTCCTGCTCTCCCTGCTCTGGCTGCAGCCAGCACACAGCTGGCTCTGGGCTGCCAGTGACCAGTGCTGGCTCCTGGGCACTTTGGCACCACCTGACCCCATCCAAGGCCTTCTCCTGCAGGCTGCTCTGCAGCCACTGTTCACCCAGCCTGGCTCTGTGCTTGGCATTGCCCTGACCCAGCTGCAGGACCCTGCCCTTGGCCATGCCGAACTTCATGAAGTTGGCTTGGGCTCACCTCTGCAGCCTGTCCATGTCCCTCTGCATGGATCCTTCCCTCCATATAACAGATTTATCCCAAAAACTTAGAGTTGGGAGCTCAAACCAAGAGGCTGGGGGGGGCTGGTGACAGGCAGCCAGAAGAAGTGGGCAGCCCTGCTGCTGTGCCTGCCAGACAGGGCAGATTGATTTGACATGCTTGCACTCAGGCATTTGTATCATGATTTCAGTCAGCAAACCAGGAAGCTGAGTGATAAGAGCAATCTCTTTTAATCATCTTTTAGAGCTTGGGGCAGGGGTGGGGGTGGGGTCCTCCTCCTAAAAACAAAGCTCCCTGGGCTGAGCAGCTTGGTAACGTCTCCCAACTGTGACTATTCCAAGTGTTACACACAGAGGCATCTCTGCTGGGGACATCAAGAGTGTTTCTTATTTCCTGGCTGATAGTTTGGTTTGTTCTTTTCTCTGGATGCTTTTGAGGCTGAACTCAGTTATTTGGGTACAAACCACAGTGTTGGGCACCACTGTGCTTCTTCCAGAAAATAAACAAACAAACAAACAAACCCCAAAACACCAAGCAGAAAAAAAAAAAGAGAAAGAAAAAAAAAAAAGCAAACAAACAAAAAAGGCAAAAAAACCAACCCTGCTTAGAGTGCATCTGACACCAAAAAAACCTCTGTCAAGGCATTGTGGGGAAGAGCAGCCCAGCAGCCCCAGAGGGAAATTCCTAACTGTCCAGAGGCTAAAAGAAGGCATCTGAGCAATGCTCAGCAAGAGCTAAAGGAGCTGTGGGGGGCAAGAGGCTGGGGCCAGACACTTATCAGTGGTGCCTGGGGACAGGCCAAGGGGCAGTGAGCACAAAGTGGCACCCAGGAGGTTCCATCTGAGCAGGAGGAGAAAGTTGTTTGTTGTGAGGGTGCTGGAGGCCTGGAGCTGGCTGCCCAGAGAGGTTGTGGAATCTCCTCCTCTGCAGAGCTTCCAACTCCCCTGGGCATTGTGACCCTGAGCAAGCTGCTGTGGGTGCCCTGCTTGAGCAGGAGAGATTGGAGTGGGTGATCTCCAGAGCTCCCTTTCAAGCCCACCCTGATGGCATTCTGTGAAGATGTTTGTCTGTTAAAATTGACTCATTTCTTAAAGTGATGTTCATAGGTACCAAATTTTTCTGCTCTCAGCTTCTCAGCAGTTTAGAGGTAGCAGATAACATCCCAGCTCACAGCTTCACAGCTGGCATTGGGTTAAAAGGGACCTCCACAGGTAATCCTGTCCCAGCCCCCTGCAGGCAGCAGGGACACCTTCAAAGAGAGCAGGCTGCTTAGGGACACATCCAGGCCGATCCTGAATGTTTCCAGGGGTGGGGCCTCAAGCATCTCCCTGGGCAGCCTGTGCCAGTCTCTCCCCACCCTCACTGGGCACAACTCCCTCCTGATGCCCAGCTGAACTCTGCCCGGCTCCAGTTGCCCTCAGCCTATCCCCACAGGCTCTTCTGAACAGTCCCTCCCCAGCCTGCCTGCAGGTATTGAAATGCAACTCTAAGGTCTCCAGGGAGCCTTCTCTTCTCCAGGCTGAATAGCCCAAATCCCTTCTTCACTCCTCAGATTCAAACTTCTGAAGTATTTGGGATTACTCCACTCTGCTGAGACCCCACCTGGAACCCTGTGCCCAGTTCTGGAGCCCTGTGCCAGGAAAGATCTGGGGGGGCTGGAAGGTGTCCAGAGAAGGGCATGAGGGAACTGGGACTGGGACTGTTTAGCCTGGAGAAGAGGAGGCTCAGGGGGGACCTTATTGCTGTCTACAACTACCTGAAGGGTGGTTGTGGCCAGGAGGAGGTTACCTTCTTCTCTCAGGCAACCAGTGACAGAACAAGAGGACACAGTCTCAGGCTGCGCCAGGGCAAGTTTAGGCTGGAGGTGAGGAGGAAGTTCTTCACTGAGAGAGTAATTTGTCACTGGAATGGGCTGCCCAGGGAGGTGGTGGAGTCACCGTCCCTGGAGGCATTCAAGGCAGGTTTGGACATGGCACTTGGTGCCATGGTCTGGTCTTGAGGGCTGTGGTGATGGGTTGGACTTGATGATCTCTGAGGTCTCTTCCAACCCTTGCGATACTGTGAGACTGTGATACTGTGAGGGTGATCAGAGGACTGGAGCTGCTCTGCTGTGGGCACAGGCTGAGAGAATTGGGGCTGTGCAGCCTACAGAAGAGAAGGCTCCAGGGAAACCTTCTTGAGGCCTTCCAGTGTCTGCAGGGGGCTACAGGAAAGCTGGGGAGGGACTTGTTAGGGTGTGGGAAGGGATAGGACTGGGGGGATGGAGCAGAAATAGAAGAGGGGAGATTGAGATTGGATGGTAGGAAGAAGTTCTTCAGCATGAGGGTGGTGAGAGACTGGCACAGGTTGTCCAGGGAGGTGGTGGAAGCCTCACCCCTGGAGGTGTTTAAGGCCAGGCTGGCTGTGGGCAACCTGCTCTGGTGTGAGGTGTCCCTGCCCATGGCAGGGGGTAGGAGCTGGATGGTCCTTGGGGTCCCTTTCAGCCCTGACACTTCTGTGATTCTGTGATTCTTTTTCCCCAGTTCCAAATGGTTCCTTAACTTTTGCTAATCAGATCAGTGAAGTGAACTGACACAAATAACATGCAATGAATAAAATCATCTCAGTGCTGCTGTCCCAGGCAGCAGTGCTGTCAGGAGCTGGTCTCCCAGTTACACTCCCTAAGCAGCTGCTTCACTCAGCACAGTGCTTTGATCTCTGCAGGACCTTGGCTGGGAAGACAAATTATCTGCCTCTGCCTTTTGTCCTGCCTTCATTTGACCTTAGAGTAACTGCAGGAACTGGGGGCTGGAGTTTTGAGTCTCTTCATTTCAAGGTTAGGGTTTAATATGTTTCAATGCTTTGTATTTCAGGGGGTTGTGTTAAAAGCTGGAGAGCTGCTGCTGTGTCTCCTTGCAGGCTTGCTCTGCACCAGGCAAGCTGGGCAGGGACTGCAAGGCTCACTGCAGCTGCATCTTGGCTTCTTGCAGGTCACCTTTCCCATCAGAGTCTTCTTTCTTCTGGGGGTGGAGATCTTGATTGTCACCAATGCTGCTGGGGGACTGAATGCTCACTTCCAGGTTGGGGACATCATGTTCATTAGAGACCACATCAGCCTGTTTGGCCTGGCAGGGCAGAACCCTCTGAGGGGCCCAAATGATGAGAGGTAAGAAGGCTTCAGCTCCTCATTGCCACTGGCCCCTTTCTTCCCCAGCCACAGCACTGCCACTGCTGTCTGTCTGCTGGAAAACACCTGCTGAGACTTAGAGTTTGGTTAGCCACCTTTGTATAATGGAATCATGGGAGGGGTTGGGTGGGAAGGGACCCTTAAAGCTCATCCAGTCCAAGCCCCTGCAGGCATATCTGCAGCCTCAGCCTCAGCAGGCATATCTGCAGCCTCAGCCTCAGCAGGCACATCTGCAGCCAGAGCAGGCTGCTCACAGCCTCACAAACCAACCTCACTTGCCAGCCATGGGGCAGCTCCCACCTCTCTGGGCAATCTGGGCCAGGCTCTCCCCACCCTCAGTGCCAAACATTTCTCCCCTCTCTCCACTCTCAATCTCCCTCTCTCAGTTCAAACCATCCCTCCTTGGCCTGGCACAACAGGACCTGCTCCAAATTCTGTCCCCAGCTTTCTCAGAGTCCCTTCCAGCACTGCAAGGCCACCAGAAGGTGTCCCTGGAGCCTTCTCCTCTCCAGGCTGAACACCCCCAACTCTCCCAGCCTGACTTCATAGCAGAGCCCTTCCAGCCCTGCCAGCACTGCTGTGGACTCCTCTGGCCCTGTCTGTGCTGTGCTGAGGACTCCAGAGCTACCCCAGCACTGCAGAGGGGGTCTCAGCAGAGCTCAGCAGAGGGGCAGATTCTCCTCCCTGCCCCTGCTGCTCACACGCCTGGGGACGAGCCCATGACAGGCTGGGGCTGGGCTGGCAGCGATTGGTGTCAACTCATCTCCAGCTCTGTACCCCCAACACTCCTAAGTCCTGCTCAGGGCTGCTCTCAGTAAATGCAGATCACTGAACCAGAGTACTCTGCTAACATCATCTCTTCAGTGAAAGCAGCAGGCTGAGAGGAGGAGGATTTCTTGGCAGCCTCTTGGGAGCTACCTGCTGCTTGTTGATCTGGGAACTCAGGTTTGCTACAGCAGCTGTGTAGCAGGATTTTAGCCTAATGGACAGTGCAGTGCACAGAGGGTCTTGTATCCTCACTTCTGGGCTGCAGTTGCCACCAGACATAGAGCTGCTTGACCAGGAGATTGGATTAGATGACTTCAAGGTCCTTTCCAACACAAATTTATCTAAAACCCTTCCAAGGCATCATCAGACCTGTAGGGTGGAAGGCAACCAACATCACCAAGGCTCTAGCACTGAGAGGGGACATGCCAGGTGGGGCAGTGGCTACAAAATTAAGCCCCTTGGTTCCTTTTGGAGCAAAAAAGAGCACGAAGACACTTCCACTGCATAGCCAGTCCGAGTGCAGAGCACATCAGGTGTCAGGAAAGCCATCGTGGGAGCAGTGAAGATTCAGGGCTGGCAGAGCCTCATGGCAAGAAAGGAAGAAGTTGGGTTGTGGCAGGAGCTAACAGAAGCAGGAATGATTCAGAGGAAGCCACAAAGATGATCAGAGGGCTGGAGCACCTCTCATGTGATGACAGGCTAGGAGAGTTGGTGCTTTGCAGCCTGCAGAAGAGGAGGCTTCCAGCAGACCTTGCAGTAGCCTTTCAGTATCTGAAGGGTGCTACAGGAAGGCTGGGGAGGGATTATTGACAAGGTCTTGCAATGACAGGAGGAGGAGGAATGGTTTCAACTGGCAGAGGGGAGATTTAAACTGGATGTTAGGAAGAAGAGAGGGTGGGGAGAGTCTGGCACAAGTTACCCAGGGAGGTTATGGATCACAGAATCACAGAATGTGATTGAAGATTCTGTGATCCACAACCTCCCTGGAGGTGTTGAAGGTCAGGCTGGATGAGACCTTGAGCGACCTGTTGTAGGGGGAGGTGTCCCTGCCTGTGGCAGGGGGTCTCTTTGAGGTCCCTTCCAACCTAATCCATTCTATGATTCCGTGATTCTATGATTCACTTAGCAGGCTGGCAGCAGGGAAGGCAGGTGTGTGAAGCCAGAGGGCATGCAGAGGGCTGGGCTGGCACCTCCAGTTTGCAAAAGGGCTGCTTTGCAGCACTGGCACCCAGACTGTGCTGGCATCAGCAGAAAGTTCCTGGCTCCCCGGCAGAAGGTTCTGATTCCAGGCCTGATTCCTGCTTCTGGAGACACCTGACAGGTGCTAGGAAGTGCCTCAGGAGAAATCAGCACTGTAACCAGTAAGTCACATGGCAGAAGGAGAGCAGGAAGCTGAGGTGGAACATCTTTACACCTTCATAGGTGTTGGTGTGGGCTGGAGGGAAGGATGAGCCACGTGGAGCAGCCTTTAAAGTTCTGTGGACTTGTGTAACTTCCCAGGAGCAGGGGGGAAAACATCAGCCAAGCAGGAACTGTTCTCTGGCCCCTGTCCATTGCCTCCCAAGAGCAGCTGCCCCAGGAGGACTGCAGTGCTCTGAAAGGTGACTTTTGTACTGCTGACCGTGGCACTGAGATGGGCGAAAAGGTCCTTCTGAATCAGCTTCCAAAGCAGCACAGAGCTGCAGCTGAGCAACCCCCTCCTGGAACGCAGCTCAGCCAGCAGGAAGGATTTCTCCCAGTGCAGCAGAGGGAAACTGGAGGTGATGAAGTGATGTGGGAAGGGGACACACTGCAAGGATCTGAGGGCTGGAGTTGAATCCATTAGAGACCGGCTTGGGCACGCTTCGAGAGAGGAGCACTCCTCGTGGTGATGAATCCTTCCTAGCTGAGGGCAGAGGAGGGAGGCTGGAGGTTGCTTATGAACTGCTCAGTGTTTATAAGCAGAGGCTGCTGACTGCTCTGAGCAGCTGGGAGAAGGAATAATTGCAGCCTTCTCTGGGGGAGCCTGCTCTAGCCAGACAGGTTGAACTGGCTGTTCTCCAGGAGCTCTTTCCGAGCCCAACCCATCCTGTAAACAAGCAGCAGATTTAATAGGCCAAGCAAGGGGACCTGCTGCACTCATGGGTTCATAGATCCATGGAATGGGTTGAGTTGGAAAGGACCTCAAAGCTCACCAAGCAGCAACCCCCTGCCACGGGCAGGGGCACCTCCCACCAGCACAGACTGCTTAAGGCCTCATCCAGACTGGCCCTGAACACCTCCAGGGTGGTCATGGATCACAGAATCACAGAATGTGATCCACAACCTCCCTGGGCAACCTGTGCCAGTCTCTCCCAGCTCTCACTGCCAACAATTTCTTCCTTATCTCCACTCTATCTCCCCTCTCCCAGCTCAAAGCCATTGTCCCTTGTCCTGGCACTCCCAGCCCTTGTCCAAAGTCCCTCCCCAGCTCTCCTGGAGCTCCTTCAGGCACTGCAAGGCTGCTCTGAGGTCTCCCTGGAGCTTTCTCTTCTTCAGGCTGCACAGCCCCAACTCTCCCAGCCTATCCCCATGGAGGAGGTTCTCCAGCCCTCTGTGCAGGTGGATATGGCTGGGAGTTCATTCTCCAGATTTTCCTCAGCAGCAGCTCCCAGCCTTCTCCATCTGCTTCTGCTCTCCTTGAATGAGTGGGAGGCACTCAGGGGCAGGACTGAGCCTCAAAGCAAGAGCACAGGCTGAGGACTCTCCAAAGTGTGACCCTGAAGCTCTAGCACATACTACTCTCCCATCTCCCTGCCAGGGAGGATACATGGAATGGATGCCATTGCCTAAACAGACACTGCTGAGTACCCAGGAGCCATCCTCCAGGGCTGCCAAGCACAATGTGAGCCCTACAGACCCATCCATGGCTCTGGCTGGGCAGCTGAGGGACAGGCAGAACCTCCTGGGGCATCTCCAAGGGCAACTGAATCACACTTCTGTCCTGGAAGCACCTCCAAACTTGCACTTGAGGTGGTCCTGTTGTGCCAGTCACCAAAGCCAGAGCTGGGTGCTCTTTGCTGGGATGCATTTTCTGAGCAGCAAGCTTTGTTCATCTGCCTTCTGAGGAAGGTCATTCCTTGAGCTCCTCCAAACCGGCCTGGTGTAGACAGCAAAAGAGGGCAAACCCAAACCTTGTATCATTGTGGATAAGTCATGGTCCAGGGCATCCCTCCCTGGCCATGAACCTGCTTTAGTTCCTGTCTGCTGCCATCAGCTTTAAATGTAGCAGCTGCTGAAACCACTCACTTGGGTTGGCCTTTAGCACTTGGTGCCACCAGGAGCCTGCTGCAAGCCACCAGGCAGGAGAAGCAAAGGGCAGCAGCTGCCTGGTGGACAATGGTTAGAAGTCACCATGGAGGGTTAATGAGAAAGAGTCATCAGTGCTGCCTGGAGAGCTTGGAAAGTCCTTGGAAAGACCATTCCAGAAGGATTTGTGTGGTGGGAATCCAGTTCCAAACCTTCCCACAGCCACAACCTCTGTGTGCTTACAAGTCTTAGGAGGAGCAGCTGAGGGAGCTGGGGGTGGTTAGTGTGGAGAAGAGGAGGCTGAGGGAGACCTCATTGCTCTCTGCAGCTCCCTGAGAAGCTGCAGCCAGCTGGGGTTGGGCTCTGGTCCCTGGGATCAGGTGATAGAAGCAGAGGAACTGGCCTGGAATTGCCAGGGGAGGCTTAGTTTGGAGGGGAGGAAACATTCTTTTGCTGCAAGAGTGGTCAGGGATTGGCACAGGCTGCCCAGGGAGGTGGTGGAGTGCCCATTCCTGGAGGGGTTACAGAGCCATGTGGCCATGCTACTTGGGGCCATGGTTTGGTGCCCATGGTGGTGCTGGGCTGCTGCTGGACTGGATGCTCTTGGAGAGCTTTTCCAACCCAAAGAGTTCTGTGGTAAGGGTCTGGAGTGATTAGATCCATCAGGAATGTCATGCTGGCAGGTCTGTCTGTCGAAGAGGTGGGCATGAAGAGACTCCACCCGTGGCAGGGGGGGGCATGAAGGAACTGCACCCCTGGCAGCTCTGCTCTTCACCTATCCCTTTGCCCCCTCCCCCGAGCTCTGCTGAAGGGCAGGCAGCAGCAGCGATCTCAGCAGGGCTCTGCCTTCTCTGACTTGCAGGTTTGGTGCCAGGTTCCCCTGCATGTCAGATGCTTATGACCAAGAGCTGCTGGGTCTGGCACAGGAGAGTGCCCAGGAGCTGGGCTTTCAGAGCTTCACCAGAGAAGGAGTCTACTGCCTGCTGCCTGGGCCCTGCTATGAGACCGTCGCCGAGTGCCGCCTGCTGCAGGCCCTGGGAGCCGACGCCGTGGGTGAGCTGGGCTGGCAGGGCTGGGTGGGCACGGGGGGCAAACAGGGCACGCGGGGCACAGAAGGCATATGCATCCACAGGGCACAGAGATCCTACAGAGCACAGGGATCCAACAGGGCACACGCATCACAGTCACAGAATCAGCGCCACAGAGTCACAGAGTCAAAGAGTTACAGAGTCTGTCACAGAGTTACAGAGTCACAGTGTCAGAGTCACAGAGTCAGTCACAGAGTTACAGAGTCACAGTGTCAGAGTCACAGTCACAGAATCAAAGGAGGTACAGAGTCAGTCACAGAGTTACAGAGTCACAGTGTCAGAGTCACAGTCACAGAATCAAAGGAGGTACAGAGTCAGTCACAGAGTTACAGAGTCACAGTGTCAGTCACAGTCACAGAATCAAAGGAGGTACAGTCACAGTCACAGAGTTACAGANAGAGTCACAGTGTCAGAGTCACAGTCACAGAATCAAAGGAGGTACAGAGTCAGTCACAGAGTTACAGAGTCACAGTGTCAGAGTCACAGTCACAGAATCAAAGGAGGTACAGAGTCAGTCACAGAGTTACAGAGTCACAGTGTCAGTCACAGTCACAGAATCAAAGGAGGTAGAGTCAGTCACAGAGTTACAGAGTCACAGTGTCAGTCACAGTCACAGAATCAAAGGAGGTACAGAGTCAGTCACAGAGTTACAGAGTCACAGTGTCAGTCACAGTCACAGAATCAAAGGAGGTACAGAGTCAGTCACAGAGTTACAGAGTCACAGTGTCAGAGTCACAGAGTCAGTCACAGAGTTACAGAGTCACAGTGTCAGAGTCACAGAGTCAGTCACAGAGTTACAGAGTCACAGTGTCAGAGTCACAGAGTCAGTCACAGAGTTACAGAGTCAGTTACAGAGTCACAGAATCAGTCACAGAATCACAGAATCAGTTACAGAATCACAGAGTCCGTCACAGAATCACAGAATCAGTCCGGTTGGAAGAGACCTTCAGGATCATCATGTCCAATCTATCACCCAACACCACCTAATCAACTAACCCATGGCAACCAGTGCCACATTCAGCCTCTTTTTAACACTCCCTGGGCTGGTGCCTCCCCCACCTCCCTGGGTACCCATTCCAGTGCCAACCACTCTTTGCAAAGGACTTCTTCCCAACATCCAGCCTAAAAAATCCATACCAAAATGCCGAACAGTTCGCACTCAGCCCCAGTCTGGGCTCTCCAAAACCCCACTAGGCCAAAAACCTTCCCCCTAACCAGGCTTCAACACTTCCCCCAGTGCTTTCCTACCCAGGCCCAACTGGCACAGGAAAAAAAATTAGCTGTGCTAAGGCCAAAACCAGGCTAGGAACATTCCCTCCCTAGCGATTAGGTCCAGCTGGGAGCAGAGAGAGAGGGAGAAAAGTGCAGAACTGACTCTGCAGTCAGTTTGTATAGAAGGTAAAGATGCAATCAAGTTTATATAGAAGACAAAGATGCACTATTATGGGATGGGATAACATAATTACCAGTGCCATCCCCTTGGATGCAGTCCCCTGGGAGGAGCTCCCTGTGTTTGGACCTTAACACACTCTGTGGGGTAAATCCTGACTCATCCTGATCCTTTCCTCTCCTACCACAGGCATGAGCACTGTCCCAGAGGTGACTGTGGCCAGGCACTGTGGCCTGCGGGTCCTGGGGCTCTCCCTCATCACCAACAAGGTGGTGATGAGCTACAGCAGCCAGGAGAAGGCCAACCACGAGGAAGTGCTGCGCATCTCAGTGGTGCGGGCTGAGGAGCTGCAGAAGCTGCTCACACACCTCCTGGGCAAGCTGGAGGAGAGCACAGCCTGCCCCTGACCTCCAGCCGTTTGCCACTGTCACCTGGCACCACCAGCAAGTGCTGGAGGAGAGCTACTGGTGGCACCATTCCCTCTTGCTCTCCTCATTCGGAATACAACCTGTTGAACGCTGTCCTTATGTTTTAGCTGCTCAGGCACAGAGCTTGGCTTGCAACTTGGCCACACTCAGCCCCTCATTAGGAGCCAGTGGCCAAACTGCCATTCTGGTCCTGGCCTCTGGCAGACCACAGGGTCACAGGATGTCAGGGGTTGAAAGGGACCTCTGGAGAGCTTCCAGAGTAACCCCTGCCAGAGCCAGAGCAGAGAATTCAGCACAGATGGCACAGGAACACATCCAGACAGGGCTGGAAAGGCTCCAGAGAAGGAGACTCCACAGCCTCTCTGGGCAGCCTGTACCAGGGCACTGGGACCCTTACAGTCAAGAAGTTCTTCCTCCTGTTGAGGTGGAACTTCCTGTGCTGCAGTTTCCATCCCTTGCCCTTGTCCTGTGCCAGGGCACAAGTGAGCAGAGGCTGTCCCTGTCCCTTCCTCCTGATCCCCAGCCCTCAGATATTTACAGACATTGATCAGAGCCCCTCAGGATGCTCAGATGGCAGCAAGGAGCCCTCGTGAGCTGCAGGTCCACCTCATTCTGCTGCAGAGCATTTGGTGCCTCTCGCCCTCCTTTCCAGAGTATCTGCTCCCTTCTGCCAGGAACCAGGTCAAGAGCTGGCCACAGGACTTGGTGCCTGCTGGAGGTGCTTTGGTGGGGCTTCATCTTAAAGTGGAAGACCACAAAAACACACTGAGCTCTGGGTGAATTCCAGGATACATCAAATGATGCAGGCTGAAGGTTAGATCTGCCTGGAACAAGCAGTGCTGCAGGGCAGGTTTACAGCTTGGAGATCCACTACATCCTCACGTGTGGGGTTCTGCTCCCTTACCATCCTGGAAGGTCTTCCCA
Organism: Eubucco bourcierii; assembly: GCA_013396675.1. NCBI lineage: Eukaryota > Metazoa > Chordata > Aves > Piciformes > Ramphastidae > Eubucco > Eubucco bourcierii. The sequence continues at coordinate 314,937 of VWZE01007623.1, read as the reverse complement.
AAAGTCCTCTCTTGGCTGGCTCCTTGCCTCTCCATGAGCATCTAGAGCTCAGAAGCCGTTTGATGCAATGCAGGATGTCCCCATCAGCCACTCACACCACCCTGCTCTGCTTCCATCCTGTAATCACTGTTGCAGTGTTTCACAGGGGGTGAAAGTGCGGCTCAGGTGCCAGGCACGACCTGACCGTGCACAGTGGAAATGTGGCCAAGCTACAAATGGGATCCAGGTCCAGCTCTGCCTGCTTTGGGTCCTTATGTTTCTGCATGTCTCAGATCAGCAGCTTGAGCTACTTGCACTGCAGACTTGGTGTCCCAAGAGAGAGAGAGTCGCTTTGACCCAGTGACTCCCCACAGCTTTACTGCAGTCACAGAATCCCAGGATCCCAGCATGGTTGGGCTTGGAATGGACCTCTGGAGATCACTCAGTCCAAGCCCCTGCCCCAGCAGGGCACCCACAGCAGCTTGCCCAGGATCGCAGTGCCATGTGGGGGGTTGGAAGCTCTGCAGAGAAGGAGACTCCACAGCCTCTCTGCGCAGCCTGCTCCAGGCCTCCAGCACCCTCACAACAAACAACTTTTTCCTCCTGCTCAGATGGAACCTCCTGGGTGCCACTTTGTGCCTGTTGCCCCTTGTCCTGTCCCTGGGCACCACTGACAAGAGTCTGGCCCCAGCCTCTTGCCCCCCACAGCTCCTTTAGCTCTTGCTGAGCACTGCTCAGCTCCCCTCTGGGGCTGCTCTTCTGCAGGCTCTCAGCCCCAGGGCTCTCAGCCTTTGCTCCTCACAGAGCTGCTCCAGGCCTCACAGCCGTTCTGCAGCCTCCCCTGGATTCTCTCCAGCAGTTACCTGTCCCTCCTGAGCTGGGGCTGTGGTCCCTGCAGCAGATATTGGAGCACCAATGTCTGTGGAGTGCAGTGCTGTGAAACCACGGCAGAATGCCTGTGTGACCTACTCTGGGTGCTCTGCTGTGGCAGGGGGGTTGGCCTGGGTGATCTTTCCAGGTCCCTCCCAACCCCTGACCTCCTGTGACTGTATGCAGTGGCTCAGGAAAAGGTTTGACATTCTGCTGACTTCTCCTGCTCCCTTTACATGAAGAAATTGTGGCTGGCAGTGAGAAAAGGAGAGCGAGGAGAGGCCAGCAGGGTCTCTCCCAGCAGCACGCTGCTGCTGTGGGAGGGCAGGGGGAGTACTCCCAGAGGGGTGCAGTTCCCCAGAGGTCACACTGGGTGCAGCTGGATGTGCGGCAGCCACTTCTTGTTGGGTAACCTTTTTCCTTCCATTTATCTCTGCTTTCCAGAGCCCATCGCTGTCAGAGCTGTAACATTTCCAGTTGACACACTGCTCTGAACTGAAGGCACCCTGCTGGGGGTGGAGAGCTCCCACTCTGCCTCCCTAAACGGAGCTGCTGGCTTGGTTACCTCTGTGGCTCACCCTGCAGCCTTCCCTGACGCCTCCTCAGCCCTGGCCACACAAGGACCTCGTGGCCTCCTGGGGTTTTGGTTGGGTTTTTTTGTTTTGTTTTTCCCAGATGGGTGTTTGCTTGAAGTCTTTCCTGCTCCATTTACTGGTGCCAGCTGCTGTGGTGGTGGTGTAGATGTTGCCAGCACCAGGAGCAGGGTTGCCTCACGCAGGGTTGCCTCAGAACTGTGAAGTTCAGGTGCAGGAGACATAGATTCAGAGGATGGTTTGGGTTGGAAGGGGCCTTAAAGATCATCTTAGTTCCAACCCCACTGCCACAGGCAGAGACACCTTGGAGTGGCCATCACGTCCCCTTCTTTTCTCCTGGGCAAGGACAGCTGTGGTCAGTCCTGACAAATACCTACCCAGCCTGGTCCTGAGGTCTTCTAGAGGGGGTGAAGTTCTTGCCTGCACTCGGCTGACCAAGTCAACTGTTCCCCAGCCACCTGGCACTTGGAGGAGCCTTTGGAGGCAGCAGCTTCTTCCATGTGGTGGATCTGACTGTCAGGGTAGCCTGTGGAGAAGCTGTGGTGGTGATAGCCAAAGGGAAAGCTGCTCCAGCTCCTCTTCCCACAAGGCTGCTGTTGCCTTTTCAGCCCTAGCAGAAGGGAAGTGCTGAACGACAGTAGCAAAAGCAGAGGGAGGCAGAAAGTGGCAGCTGTGCAGAACAAGAAGGAACCACTTCTACCTGCTGCCTTTTCAGCCTGGTCCCAGTATGGGCTCGTTACAGGGCATAGAGCAAGCAGATGATTTCCCCTGCCTGGAAAAGGATGCTTCATGCTCAGCTAATTAATACTTGGTAAACAGAAAGGCTCTGCAGTGAGAGTGGAAGGCAGCTGTGGAGCCAGAGAGCAGCTGGAGCTACCCAGGCTGGGATTTCAGTGCCTTCCTTAATTAATCAGAGTCAGGTTGGACTTCAATGTGAAGGGAAACAGCCTCCAACCCTGCTGTTGTGCTGCTAACTTCTCAAACCAAGCTGGAGAGGATGAGGAGGAGCTTGGGAGCTTTCAGCAGCTGCCAAGGCAGGGGACGGTCCCCAGCCTGCACAGCCCCACACAGTGCTCTCTGATTTCAACTTCACACCATGACCTCCATGGACCAAAACCTACCAGGAGCACACTAGACACGGAGTGAGGGAAAGAGGTCTCCTGCCTGGGGTGGAGAAGTGGAAGAATGGAGATACCTGCAGGTCTCCACAGGACAGGAGAGCAGAGCTTCAGCATGGCTCTGACACAGCCACATGAGAGTACAGAGAGCCGTGGGGTCCGTGGCACAGGAGCTAGATGGTGGCAGAAGAGACACAGGTCTGTGAGCTTGGCTCAGGTCGCAGAAGCCAAGAGTTGAGCAACTCTTCCTTCACCAAGAGCCAAGCTTCTCCCAGCCCAGAAGCTGAACTGCTAAGAAGTAGCAAGTCCCTGCCAGGCACAGCAGCCACACAAGCTGCCTGTCCCCTCCTGGACCTTGCTCCTTCTGCTCCGGAGAAAGCAGCCCAGGACACTGCAGGACAACTCCAGGAGATTTAGGGCTGCTGGGCACACAGATCCCAGTCTGAGCCCAGGCACAAACCATCAGAAGCCAGACTGGCGCTCACTGGCATATCACCACAGGGCTAGTGATGCCCTCCAGCTGTGGCAGAGAACATGTGAAACCCACAGCAGGCACTTGTGACTGAATGCAGCTTAAAGAGGACTTGAGATTGCATTTGCAGCCCTGTGCAGCTCAACCTTTGGCAAGTCCTGGTTGGGTTATCTTCTCAATAGCATTGGAGCCCTTCAGGAGTTGGAGACTCTTCTTTCTGCTGGCCCAGGCCAGTGTGTCTGGCTCCAACTCTGTGTCTCTGCCCTGATGAGAGGGGAGGTGCCCTGGGTGCTTGGAAAGGGGCCAGAAGGGACCTGGAATTCATGAGAGGGTTTTTCTGGGCTTGAAGAGATTTTTAATCCTACCTTGGGAGCTTTTTTCTTTTACTGCTGCAGAGTTTCAAAAGGCTGAAATAGACTGAGGCAGAGAGGGGGAGGTGTGTGGAGAAGGAACGAGGAGAAAATAAACCCTAGTGTGGTCCTGAAAGCAGTGGGTTTGGTTGCTGTGCCAGGGCAAGCAGGCACACAGCTCTGTCTCCTACATCCAACCTCCAGGCTGAAGGACAGCCCTGGGGAGGGGGGTCAGAGCACTCGAGGCCTGGGATAATCAGCCCCAGAATTTGCTTTGCACAGGCTTTGCTCACTGGGCTGAGGAACTCTCAGGAAATGACACTGAGAACGAAGAACCTTAGCTGGGCTGGGATGGCTGCAGGGGTGGGCTGGGATGGCTCTGGTGCCACAGGTCATCTATGCTGCAGACAGGACATGGTTTCTGTGTGCCTTTCATGCCAACCCCCGTGGCCCAGATCACAGATGTTAGGGGTTGGAAGGGACCTCCACATCAAGTCCAACCTCCAGGCCAGAGCAGGGCCATGGAATCCAGCTCAGGTTGCACAGGAACACATCCAGATGGGTCTTGAAACACTTTCCACAGCCTCTCTAGGCAGCCTGCTCCAGGGCTCAGATGAGTAGACCGTAAGACAGTCTCAGCTTTCCTTCACCCCTCTGCTCTGTGCCACTTAGTGACTTAGAATCGTAGAGCTGGTTTGATTTTAGGAGACCTTTAAGATCATGGAGTCCAACCACTGCCAGGACAGCACTAAACCACGGCCCTCAACACCACATCTCCACAACTTTGAAACCTCTGCACAGAGGAGGACTCCACCACTGCCCTGGGCAGCCTGGGGAGGCCTTGACAACCCTTTTGGGCAGTAAATTGTTCCACATGAACAACCTAAACCTCCCCTGACACAACTTGAGGCCAGTTCCTCTTGTTCTGTCTCTTGTTCGTTGGCAGAAGAGACCAACCTGGCTCAGAACTCTTTGCAGGGAACTGTAGAGAGCCAGGAGCCAAAAGATCTCCCCTCAGCCTCCTTTTCTCCAGACTCTTGGAATTCAGGCTGTTATGGTCACAGAGGTAAGCTAGAGGATGCTTGAAGAGCTAGAAAACCTGGCAAGTGCACTGTGATCAGCAGCAAGCTCTGGTGCTGCCTGTTTGGTGAATGCCACCAGTGCAGCCTGTGCCATGTTGCCATGGGCAAGGGGAGCCATGGGTGCCCTGTGTGAGTGCAGGCAGAGCTGGCCCAGCTCCTCTGTTACTGTCAGCTGTGGTTTCATGATCCAGTCTGGCCCAGCCCTCGTGCCAGCCCTTTCCTTTTCCTTGCTCATCAGCTCCAGAGAAGACTTTGCAGGTCCTGAGGTCCTGCTGCTTTCAGTCCCTTGGAGAAGGGGGACCACATGATGCATGGAACAGGAAAGAGAAATCTCAGACACAACCCTTGGCTGGACCATGTCCTGAGTTTTCAAATAGAGATCTCAGCTGGTATCTGAGAAACAACCTCCCCCTCACCAGATCTGCTACCTCTCCTCCAATATCTGCTACCTGTCCCCAAATATCTGCTACCTGCCCCCCAAATCTGCTACCTCCCCCCCAAAATCTGCTACTTCTCCCCCAGATCTGGTTGTGGGAGCCCCCCCATTTCTTGTGACAGGCTTGTGCCAGGCTCCTCTGAGAGGTTTGCTCTTTGTACTCTTTTCTAGCTAGAAGTTCCCCGTGAAGCCTTTCAGACTGCTGCCTGGCTCAGCTCAGCATCTTTGCCTTCACTCCTCCACCTTTCCTTAGACATTTCTCTTTGCTGAACACCTGCAGACCAGTGAAGGGCTCTCTGCTACGGCAGTGGGATGGGTTTTTTCCAAACCTTTAGGTTTTCACAGAATCACAGAATTCCATTTCCTTATGTTCAGGTGGAAACTCCTGGGTGCCAGTTTGTGCCCATCACCCCTGCCCCAGCAGGGCACCCACAGCAGCTTGCCCAGGATCACAGTGCCCAGGGCGGGTTGAAAGCTCTGCAGAGAAGGAGACTCCACAACCTCTCTGGGCAGCCTGCTCCAGGCCTCCAGCAGCCTCACNGGCTCTCTGCTACGGCAGTGGGATGGGTTTTTTCCAAACCTTTAGGTTTTCACAGAATCACAGAATTCCATTTCCTTATGTTCAGGTGGAAACTCCTGGGTGCCAGTTTGTGCCCATCCCCCCTGCCCCAGCAGGGCACCCACAGCAGCTTGCCCAGGATCACAGTGCCCAGGGCGGGTTGAAAGCTCTGCAGAGAAGGAGACTCCACAACCTCTCTGGGCAGCCTGCTCCAGGCCTCCAGCAGCCTCACAACAAACAACTTTCTCCTCCTGCTCAGATGGAACCTCAGATGGAACCTGGAACCAAGGCCTGCCCCTTGTCCTGCCCCTAGGCACCACTGACAAGAGTCTGGCCCCAGCCTCTTGCCCCCCACAGCTCCTTTAGCTCTTGCTGAGCATTGCTTAGATGCCCTCTGGGGCTGCCCTTCTGCAGGCTCTCAGCCCCAGGGCTCTCAGGCTTTGCTCCTCACAGAGCTGCTCCAGGCCCTTTGGCACCTGCATAGCCTCTGCAGGACTCTCCTTGAAAGGGAATCTTTTGGGGGACTCCTCTGCATGCTGGACCCCAGGAACCGCGGGCTGAATTCCTGGGACGCCTTTCAGCATCCGCCATGCGTGCCCAAAGGCTGCGCTGAGCAGCAGGGGGGTGGGGAAGGCCATGCCGTGTCCGTGTCCCAGCCTGGCTGTCCGCTGGGACGCTGATGCTGCATCTCTTTTCCCGTGCTCTGCCTCTGCCGTTCTGCCCTGCCCCAGCTCCCCGTGACATTCAAGCCAGGCTTAGGGCCAGCTTCCCCCCGCCTCAAACCTGATCCCAAGAGGGCTGTGAGCATCTCAGTTCAGGGGGAACTCCTCGTAACCCCTTTTCGCGGAGCCAAGAGGCGGCAGGAGCCCGCCGGAGCGGCAGCCCCCGCCGCAGCCGCCTGCTGCCGGTGAGGTCCCTGCTGCCTGTTCATCTTTAATTAAGCACTTCCACGCCGGCAGGAGGAGGCTTCCCCCCCGTAGCCATGGCAATGCTTCCCCTGGGCAGACTTTGCTGAAGCCGCTGCCAAACCCCATGCGTGGCCGTTTGTTTGGAGCTGGAAATTTCCCTGCTCCGCGGGAAAACTTGGGAAAACTAAATCCCAAGGAGTGGGACATCGAAAGGAGCAGGAGCCAGCAGCATGGCTGTCTGGGCTGAGGATCCCTCCCAGCCCTCCAAGGAGAAGTCCTCCAGCAGAGATGGTTGAGCCTTGAGCTGAAGGTTCCTTGGTTTTTCCTTCAAAAGATGGGAGGAAGTTTCTGGATTTCATGTCCTGGCCCTGCTGTGGCTGTTGGAGAATCATGGAATGGGTTGAGTTGGAAGGGACCTCACAGATCATCCAGTGCCAACCCTCTGCCACGGCAGGGACACCTCCCACCAGCACAGGGTGCTCAAGGCCTCATCCAGTCTGGCCTTGGACGCCCTTGGTGGCACTCAGACTGTTTCAGTCCTTCTCCTTCCCCCAGGGCCAGCAAACGACGAGCCATGAAGGTGCTGTCAGGACCTCAGCCAGGCAGGATGACAGTGACACAGTGCAGGGACAGGGCTGGGTGACTGTGGGTGGCACAGGAAGGGATGCAGGGACTTGGGGAAGCAATGCAGGGACAGGCAGGAGGAGGTGGCAGGCCAGGGAAGGGGGACAAGGCAGGATAGGTGACTTGAGGCAGAGTTAGGGGATGGGGCAGGGATAGGTGACATCGCCCAGGGCAGGTGACACAGGACAGGGGTAGGTGACACAGAGCAGGGGCCGGGGACACGGGGCAGAGGTAGGTGCCGTAGCAGGGATGGGTGAGAAGGCAGGGACAAGCGGCAGGCTGCCTCTGTCGGTCTTGGTGCGCTGCCATTCAGCCGTCTCCGTCACTCGGTCCCCTGGTCCCCTTTCTACTCCTCTTCCTCACCGCGGTTCTGACCTTCTGGCGTTTCGGTATCCCCGTTCCGTGCCCCTCTTCGATGCCAGTGTCTGAGCGTCCCGGCCCCCGACCCCCCGCGGCGCCGATGGCCCCGTGTCCGTGCGTCCCACTGCCTCGATCCCTGGCACCGCTATCCCAGGGTCCCGGTCTGCCGGTCCTGGCTGGTGCCGCTCCTCCGCTTCTCTCTCTGCCCAGTGCCAGTATCCCGGTGCCCCACCCCACGTCCTCCCTGTTCCCGGTGCCAGTATCCCGGTGCCCCACCCCACGTCCTCCCTGTTCCCGGTGCCAGTATCCCGGTGTCCCACCCCATGCCCTCCCTGTTCCCGGTGCCAGTGTCCCGGTGTCCCAGTTCATCTGCCCCCTGCTCCGGTGCCGGTGTCCCAGCGTCCTAGCCCATGTCCCCTGCGTTTCCGTTCCCAGTGTCCTGATGTCCCAGTCTGTGTGCCACTCCGCCCATTCTCCGTGCCAATATCCCAGTCCCTGTGCCCCCGGTGCCCACTGTTCCCGGTGTCCCAGTCCCTGTCACCCCATTCCCAGTGCCAGTATCCCAGTGTCCCAGTCCCTGTCCCCCACGGTGCCCACCGTTCCCTATGTCCCGGGACAGCGGCGCCCCCTGGCGGCGGCGGAGCTCTGCGGCGACGCGGGTATAAAAGGCGGCGGCGGGTTGGCGGCGGCAGCGGCGGCGGCAGCGGCGGGGGATGAGATGGCCAGCCCGCAGCAGGCCCCGCACCTCCACCTGGCCGAGCTCACCGCCTCCCAGTTCCTCGACGTCTGGCGGCACTTCGACGCGGACGGTCAGTCCCGGGGCGCGATGGACACACCCCTACAGCCCACCCCAAACACATCGGAAGGGAGGGCACCGGGATGAGCACCCCCCGGGGGCGCGGGAACTGGCGGGGGGACCTGGAGAGTCCCTGAATGTCCGGTCGGGGAGAGTCCGGAGGAGGTAGAGACCCTGCTGCTGCAGCCTAGGGTGACAGGCAACCCTCCGGGGGTGATGGGGAACACCCCAGGGGGATGGCAAATCCCCCCGAGGTGAGGAAGAACCCCCCCAGGATGTTAGGGAGCTCCCGGGGTGCGGTCCTGTCGGGGGAAACCTGAGGATCAGGGGCATGGTGCCTCCTCCCACCCGCAGGACCTTCCTGTCAGAAAAAGATGGGGACCCCCCCTCATTGCACCCCAGCAGGAGACCCTGGTCCGTGGCACATCAAGCCAGGGGGTGCCCCAAATCTCCTTTGCATGTGCCCCCTAAGCTGGGGTTAGCTTAGGGCTGGTGTGACCTCTTGGGGGTGGGGTCCTGCCCTTCCCAGGGTGCCCCCTGCCTCCCATCCTCTGCCTCCTCTCCATTACCTCCACAATGCCCCATCTTTGGCACCTGGTGGTTTGGGTAGCAGCCTGGCCACCAGTCTGGCCCCAGGGACACCTCCTTGTCCTGGAGGTGAGGGGGTGACAGCAGGGGTGCCCCTTGCCCAGAGTGGGGTGAGGAATGGAGCTCTCAGTCCCTCCTCAGCTGCTCCTCAGCCCCATGAGACTTCTCCCTGGGGACGCTGTGGCTGAGTCCTCAGCAGGGTTGGCATCTCCTATGGTCCCTGAGCTCCACGGCTGCCAGCCCCAGAAAGGGGCAATGGTTTCAGTGGGATGAGTTTCCCCCAGCCCTGGGGTCCACAGGAGGAGGCTCAGCCTGCTGGGGAGAGCAGCCCAAGGGAGGGCTCTTGCCCGACCCCAGGTTCCCTGTCTCAGTTCTGGAAGCCGAAACCCTCCTGGGAACTGCGTCATGCAGCGTCCCCAGCCATGCCGCTGGCACCAAGAGCTCAGCTCAGCTGCAGGGTGCCCTCCTGCACCCCCTTCAGCACCAGGTGGCATGGGCACTGCTGGCCCAGTCACTTCTGGCCCTGGAGCAGGTATAGGGCTCCCTATAGCTACTGGGGGATGTGGGACAGCGACCTGGCAGTGAGCTCCTGGGATGGATGTCCTGCTGCCTCCCTCCAGTGTGTCCCACTGCACCTCTGGATGAGCTCCATCAGCTCCAAACACATGGGGGCAGGCACAGATCCAGCTTGGCAGGGCAAGTCTGCAGGTGCCCAGGAAAGGAGGGATTCAGGTGGCAGGGGACATGGTGGCCTTGATGAGGACCATCTTTGGCCACTCCAACAGCCCCAGCTGCTTCCTTCTGCTGAGGGACCCCAAGTTCAGCCCCTGTGGGTGAGGCTCTCACCCGAGCTTTTCTCTGCACTTAAACCCCCTCTGATGGAGCTTTCAGCCCCTGCCCCTTAAGGCTCCCCATGCCCTGGGGATGTCCCATCGGGTGTCTTCGATGTCCTCACTTTGCCAGTCAGCTGTCCCGAGTCACCGGGAGGCTGCAAGGTGCGGCCGTGGCTATCCGGAGGGGATTTTCCATTCCGTTTCTCATCCCACTGCTCTGCAGACGCGGCTCAAACCCATCCAAGCTGCAGCCTGGGGAACACCAAGCGAGTGGCCCTGGCTTTTCCTGGCCATTCCCCCCCACCCCAGCTCCAAACTCCCGCTGATTTTTATTTCTTTCTTTCCCGACCGCCCAACTGAATCCAGAGAAGTTTGAGGCTTCCCTGCAGCCGCAAAAGCGAAGGTCCTGGGAAGGGCAGTAGAAAGCTCCTCAGCAATTCACAGCCCAAGCCCCTCCCCGGAGGGAGGGATGGATGCTGCTCATCCAGCGGGATGCGGCTGTCAGAGAGGAAGGTGCCCTGGGACATCCCCAGGCGCTTCCAGCCGGCACAGGCAAGGGATGTTCCCAGCTGCCGCGCTGCAGCGGGGAGGACGCTGCTGGGGAGCCTGTGGTGATGATGCTGGAGGTGGCACGGAGCAGGGTGCCACGGTGCAAGCCCTCGGGGCTGGAATGGGGAGAGTGGGTTTTGTTTGTCTGTTTGGTTTTTTAGGGAAGTACTCTGGCAGTGTCCCCAGCTGTGCCCAGCTGTTGGTGGGAGGGAGAATTCCTGGCAGGGTGGTGGCAGCACTGCGGAGTCAGTGTCCTTCCTGCAGTCCTCTGGTGATGGTCACCCCCTCGAAGCCACCGAGGGCCACCACCAGGGCAGCCACGGGTGCTGGCTGAGCCATCCTGCTACCAAGCAAGGCTAGGGAAGGGCTGCGGGTACCCGGGACGGATATTGGCACCAAGAGATGGGGGGAACATGGGACAGGGACTTTCTGAGCCCCCAGCCACCTCGGAGACCAGCACTGGGCTCCCTGCCTGGAGGGCGGACCTGATTCCGGGCCCGATCCCGCACCCGAGGGGGGGTGACTCTGTGCATGATGCCTTGTCCATGCCTCCCGTTTGCCCCTCGCTGGCCCCGCAGTGGGACGAGAGGAGCCAGCAGCCGGGAGGTGCCCAGGACGAGCAAGGGCTGCTCTGACGACAGCTCTGACGAAGGTAGAAAAGGCAGCAAACACTGAGAGGGGGCCGAAGCCCCCTGCTATGGGGGCAGCAGACAGGTGCAGGGGAGAAGCCCGGGGCTGTGCCCACTCCCCAGGCTGCAAAGTGGGGGTCTCCGGCTCCCTGCACGTTCCGGTGTCGCCGGGTCTGTGCCACTCGGTGCTGGCCGCTGGCTCTTTGCAGCTGTGTCACCAGGGGGAGTGGGACAGACACCGCGTCCCCCAGGAGCGCCCCCCTGCCCTCTGCCAGCGGGCGGGGGCCGCTTATTGCGTGCTCTTGCTTCCCTTAGGGAATGGCTACATCGAAGGCAAAGAGTTGGAAAACTTCTTCCAGGAGCTGGAAAGCGCCAGGAAGGGGGCGGGAGTGGTAAGAACCTCTCCTGGTTTTGCTCCTTCCTTCCCTAGACTGGGGCACCTCCATGGGCAGGGGGCGTGGGGGGGTGTGACCTGCTGCCGCCCCCTCTGCTTGCTGGCAGGGCTCCAAGTGCGACAGCCTGGGTGAGAAGATGAAGGAGTTCATGCACAAATACGACAAGAACGCTGACGGCAAGATCGAGATGGCAGAGGTGAGTGAGTGGTGCTGGCCCTACGGACTCCCAGCCTGCTCCTGGGCCCCCTCCTGATGCTTCTGTGTCCCCCCTGATGCTCACGGCCCTCCTCTGCTGCCCAGGCCTCCCCCAGTGCCCATGTGTGTGTCCCCAACACTCATATCCCCTCCTGATGCTTGTGGTCCTCCCCTGACTCTTGCCCTCCCCCCCCGCCATTATTCATGTCTCACCCGGGCCCTCATATGCCCCCCTTGATGCTCACATGTCCTCTATGCTCCCCCTTGCCACTCTCGTGCCCACCTGACCCTCGTGTCCCCTGCAGCTGGCCCAGATCCTGCCCACAGAGGAGAATTTCCTGCTGTGTTTCCGCCAGCATGTGGGCTCCAGCTCAGAGTTCATGGAGGTGAGTGGGGCAGCAAGGTGACCCAAGCTTCCCTCCAGGATTTGGGCTCCAGTGTCCAGCTCCACCGTGGAGAAACAAGCAGGAGGTGGCACTGCCCAAACCCTACCAGGCTCCTCGAAGCTCACAGCAGTCACTCAGCAGTGGGAGGAGAGATGGAGCCTGCTGGTGTGGGTGGTGCCGGCTCGGGGGTCCTGGTCTGCAGATGAGGTGAGCTGCAGGGATCTGGAGCTCTCCTTGTGTGTCCTCACTCCAGAGTGCTGGGTCCTTGGTGCCCCAGGGCCATGCTGAAGCAGAAAGTGCTGCACTGGGCCACCCAAAACCTCGTTGTGCCTTTACCTGGGGTGAAGCCATCTGCAGGGCCAGAGGGAGGCTGCTGGTGGGGACCAGCTGGTTGGGAACTGGATAAAGGACAGAGATCAGAGGGCTGGGACGAGCAGCACAGGGTCTAGTTGGAAAACAGCTCCACAGAGAAGGACCTGGGGGTGCTGGTGGAGAGCAAGTTCGTAACAAGCCAGTAATGTGCCCTTGCGGCCAAGAAGATCAATGGGATCCTGAGGGCATTGAAATGAGTGAGGCCAGCAGGCCTAGGGAGCTTCTCCTCCCCCTCTCCTCTAACCTAGTGAGGCCACATCTGGGACCAGTTCTGGGCTCCCCAGCTGAGAGGGGACAGGGAACTGCTGGAGGGAAGGTGCTGAGGGGCCTGGAGCAGCTCTGGGAAGAGCAAAGGCTGAGAGCCCTGGGGCTGAGAGCCTGCAGAAGAGCAGCCCCAGAGGGGAGCTGAGCAGTGCTCAGCAAGAGCTAAAGGAGCTGTGGGGGGCAAGAGGCTGGGGCCAGACTCTTGTCAGTGGTGCCCAGGGACAGGACAAGGGGCAACAGGCACAAAGTGGCACCCAGGAGGTTCCATCTGAGCAGGATGAAAAAGTTGTTTGTTGTGAGGGTGCTGGAGGCCTGGAGCAGGCTGCGCAGAGAGGCTGTGGAGTCTCCTTCTCTGCAGAGCTTCCAACCCCCCACATGGCACTGTGATCCTGGGCAAGCTGCTGTGGGTGCCCTGCTGGGGCAGGGGCTTGGACTGAGTGATCTCCAGAGGTCCATTCCAAGCCCTGGAGCAGGCTGCCCAGAGAGGTTGTGAAGTCTCCTTCTCTGGAGAGATTTCAACTGCCCTGGCCACTGCAATCCTGAACAAGCTGCTGTGGGTGCCCTGCTTGAGCAGGAGTTTGGACTGGATGATCCCTGGAGGTCCCTTCCAATACTCATCATGGGATTCTGTGCTCAAACTGTGGCTGGGGGCTTAGGGGGACGTGGAGCATCCTGTGGTGGGGAAAGCTGCTGCTTGGGAAAATGCACCTGGGGTGGAGGTGACCAAGGAGCTGCTCTGCCCTGCAGGGGGTGGTCAGCAGGCACCGTTCTGATGAGCTGAGCCCATCTCTGCTGGGCTGGGGGTGGAGGAGGATGCTGCAAGCAAGGGCTTTTGGGGGTACAGCCGTGTTGGGTGGGGAATCCAGCACGGGGCAGGGTTCCATCCCCCCTGACCTTCCCGGTGGCTCCTTCGCAGGCTTGGCGCAGGTACGACACAGACCGCAGCGGTTACATCGAGGCCAACGAGCTGAAGGTGGGCTGGGGGCACGGGGGGTGGGCTTGGCTAGGTACCCAGCAGTGGGGGCACCCTCAGCCGCACAAGCAGGGATGGGGACAGCCATCAAAGCCCTCCCCTTGCAGGGCTTCTTGTCGGACCTGCTGAAGAAGGCGAACCGGCCGTACGACGAGCCCAAGCTGCAGGAGTACACACAGACCATCGTGAGTAGGACACCTCAGCTGGCACTGGGGGGGGGTGAGGCAGGTGCCCCTCGGGGGTCCCACCACTCCCTCACCCCCAGCAGGTGAGAGGGAGGGGAGGAGGAGGCAGTGGGTGACCTAGAGCTTCCTGTGTCCTGGCAGCTGCGGATGTTCGACACGAACGGTGACGGCAAGCTGGGCCTGTCCGAGATGTCCCGGTAAGGGCACGGCTGCAGGAGAGGCTGCTGGGCACTGGAGGGAACTCCAACTGGCAGTTGGGCACCAGTAGGGTGCCCAGGGCTCAGCGCTGGGGCCAGCTCTGCTCAATAGCCTCACCAATGATTGAGGCTTCCTCAATCGGTCTGCAGGTGACACCAGACTGGGTGGCAGTGTTGACCTGCTGGAGAGCAGGGAGGGTCTGCAGAGGGCTCTGCCCAGGCTGCATCCACGGCTGAGGCCAATGGGATGAGGTTCAGCAAGGCCAAGGGCTGGGTCCTGCACCTGGGTCGCAGCAACCCCAGGAAGGCTCCAGACTGGGGCAGAGTAGCTGGAAAGTGCCCAGCAGAAAAGGCTCTGGGGGTGCTGGGAGACAGCAGCTGAAGAGGAGCCAAGGTGTGCCCAGCTGAGCAAAGAGGGCTCCAGCAGCCTGGCCTGGATCAGCAATGGTGTGGGCAGCAAGAGCAGGGCAGGGATTGTGGCCCTGGACTGGCACTGGTGAGGCCACAGCCTGAATCCTGCGGCCAGTTTTGGGCCTCTCACACCCAGAAGGACATTGAGGGGCTGGAGCAGGTCCAGAGAAGGGCAACAAAGGTGGGGAAGGGTCTGGAGAAGAGGGCTGGGGAGGAGCAGCTGAGGGAGCTGGGGGTGGTTAGTGTGAAGAAGAGGAGGCTGAGGGAGACCTCATTGCTCTCTGCAGCTCCCTGAGAGGAGGCTGCAGCCAGCTGGGGTTGGGGTCTGCTCCCTAGGCTCAGGGGATAGGAGAAGAAATGACCTCAAGTTTCTCCAGGGCAGGTTTGGGTTGGCCATGAGGAACAATTTCCTCCCCAGACAGGGCTGTCAAGCCCCTCAGCCAGGCTGCCCAGGGAGGTGGTGGAGTCCCTGTCCCTGAAGGAGTTTCAAAGCCATGGGTTGGTGGTCCCCAGGCAGTGCTGGGTTAAGGCTTGGACTCCACCTTCAGGGTTTATTTCCAGACAAAATGGTTCTGTGATTCTGAGGAAGCAGTGGGGAGGGAAAGACGCCTTGAGACACTGGTGTTTAGGAAAGGTCTGCTCCGTCCAGAGGACAGTTGTGAGGGGCAATGGGTTTAAACTGGCAGAGGGGAGATTTAGACTGGATGTCAGGAGGAAGTTCTTTCCAGTGAGGGTGGTGAGGCACTGGAACAGGTTGCCCAGGGAGGTTGTGGCTGCTCCCTCCCTGGAGGTGTTCAAGGCCAGGTTGGATGAGGCCTTGAGTGAGCTGTACTAGTGGGAGGTGTTCCCTGCCTATGGCAGGGGGTTGGAACTAGATGATCCTTGAGGTCCCTTCCAACCTTACCATTCTATGATTGATTCCATTTGGTTCCAGCTCAGGTGAAAGGCCACCCAGAGCCAGCCAGAGCCACTTTGCCTGTGTCTCCTGGTGGCTACCACCTGCTCACTGCTGCCTCTCTTCTCTTGCAGACTTCTGCCTGTGCAAGAAAACTTCCTGCTGAAGTTTCAGGTAAATTGAAAGCCATGAGATGAACCCCACCCCCCTGCCCCTCCTGATTGTGTGTGTCCCCCCTCATGCCCCAGTGTCCCTTGCCCAGGGGATGAAGCTGTCTTCTGAGGAGTTCAATGCCATCTTCACCTTCTACGACAAGGTAGGCAGCCAGCTCCTGGCAAGCTGCCCCAAACCAGCACAACTGCCCCGAAGAAATCCACAGAGGAAGAGTGGGAGCTGTTTGGTTGGGTCAGTTCCCTGCTTGGATTTGGGGTACAAGTCTGGGGGTGATGTCCCTCCATTGCTCCCCAGGATGGAAGTGGCTTCATCGATGAGCATGAGCTGGATGCGCTGCTGAAGGACCTCTACGAGAAGAACAAGAAAGTGAGATGGGCAGGGAAGGGTGGGGTGGGAGCTACCCCCTCCCCAGCATGCAATCATAGACTGGGTTGGGTTGGAAAAGGCCCTCCAAGGTCATCCAGCCCAAGCAGCAACCCAACCCCACCATGGGCACCAAAGCATGGCCCCAAGTGCCATGGCCACATGGTTCTGGAACACCTTCGGGCATGGGGACTCCACCACCTCCCTGGGCAGCCTGTGCCAACCCCTGACCACTCCACCAGCAAAGGAATTCCTTCTCTCCAAACTAAGCCTCCACTGGTATAATTCCAGGCCAGTTCCTCTCCTTCTGTCACCTGATCCCAGGGAGCAGAGCCCAACCCCAGCTGGCTGCAGCCTCCTCTCAATTTGCTGCAGAGAGCAATGAGGTCTTCCTCAGCCTCCTCTTCTCCACACTATAACCACTCCCAGCTCCCTCAACTGCTCCTCTCCAGCCCTCTTCTCCAGACCCTTCCTCACCCTTGTTGCCCTTCTCTGGATTTACTCCAGCCTCTCAATGTCCTTCTGGGGGTGAGGAGCCCAAAACGGAACTCCTGTTTCCCCCAAATGCCTCCTGTCATCTACCACCCACTGTGTCCATGCTGCCTGTGGAGCTGGTCCAGGCTGTTCCGGTTGCAGAAGAGAAGGCTCCAGGGAGACCTCAGAGCAGACTCAAGTACCTGAAGAGGCTCCAGGAGAGCTGGAGAGGGACTTTGGACAAGGGTTGGCAGTGCCAGGATGAGGGACAATGGCTTTGAGCTGGGAGAGGGGAGAGTGAGAGTGGAGAGGAGGAAGAAAGAAATTGTTGGCAGTGAGGATGGTGAGAGACTGGCACAGGTTGTCCAGTGAGGTGTTCAGGGCCGGGCTGGATGAGCCCTTGAGCACCCTGAGCTGGTGGGAAGTGTCTCTGCCCATGGGCAGGAGGGATTGGCCCTGGCTGAGCTTTGAGGTCCCTTCACAACCCAACCCATGTCATGAATCCATGAACCCTTAGTCCTCCTTGGAAGACTCTACTTGAACTTGAGGTGGATGACAACCTGGGGGTGCCCTCCCAGGGAGCAATGTGTTGCTGAGCCCCTCCAGACCCCACCCCACTCCCCCTTTACTCTTCGCAGGAGATGAACATCCAGCAGCTCACCAGCTACAGGAGGAGCATCATGAACCTGGCTGCTGGGGGCAAACTCTACCGCAAGGAGCTGGAGGTTGTGCTCTGCAACGAGCCCCCCGTGTAGGACCCCCCTCTCCCCCCACAGCACCCCTTGCTGCTCCTCCTCCTCTTCCTCCCTACAGCCAAGCACAAGGGGGAACAATTG
>VWZE01007623.1:273207-295269 GCA_013396675.1 Eubucco bourcierii | reverse complement strand
GAGAGGTGGGTGTAGCAGTGTTGGGATGGCTGTAGGGACCCGATGATGCTGTGGGATCCTTACAGGTGGCTCAAAAACGTAGGGCTAGGGGGATTCTAACGGCAGCTCTAGGGGCACCGGTGGCGGTTAAGGCAGGGAGGATGTGGGAGCAGGCTCCGGAGTGGGAGGGATAAGGGTTTATGCAGCCTCAGGCTCCCTCTCCCTGGCCGAGCCTTTTCTCCTCTCAGTGCATTCTCAGGACTCTCGAGCTTGGAGTGGTGCTCCTCGGTGTACTTCAGACAGTGCTTTCCAGAGCTTTCCTCGAGGCTCTGCTGTGTGGAGCCCAAGGGCTGTGCCCTTAGCCCGCTGCGGTCGCCGTCGCCATGATCGCTCCCTCCCAGGAGGGCACCCCTTGTGCCGAGAGTCGTTGTCCACAACAGCCTCGTGTTCGAGCCTGAGAGGCTTGGTGGCGCCTCCAGCTCTGTGCTGCCTGCCCGCAGCACCAAGCACCTGGGGAAACATCGGAAGTCTGGGGAGCAGCCACACAGGAGGAGGTGTTCCAGCTCAACAGCTGCGACATGGTTGACACAATCCTCGGCGGCTACAACTGCTCTGGTAAGAGCCAGCAAACTCCTTTGGTCCTGCCAGCAGCTCCTGGCCCTGCTCTGGGTGGTCTCAGCAGAGCCCTGCCTTGATTTCAGAAGTCTTCTCCAAAGCTTCCCCAGGCTGCACAGTGCCAAGTGTCAGCCTGGCCCCACGGCAGAGGGCACACGGGGATGGCAGCAAAGGTGATCCTGAGACTGCGGCGCGGTCCCCTCCTCTCCCTCCCTTTTCTGACTCAGTTGCCCTCAGTAAAAGTTTGGTTCTTTGGCTCTCCAGAGCTGCTCTGGCTGTTTCTTGCCTCCTCCTGGGACTCATTCTGCCTGCACCAGGCCTTTCCTCCTGGAGCTGGGCTGCAGTGCGGCTTCCCCCACCTCTGCCATCATCCCGGGGCCCCTGAGGCTACTTTCTGCTCCCCGGGCAGTGCCTCACTTGATCGGTGTGCCAGAGTGCTGCTGAGGGGGGATGGAGGCTGCCTGCCTCCCAACTCCTGCTGCTCTGCCCAGCTGTGGGGTAAGTTTCTCTGCTCTTTGCCCCTGGCTCTAGCCCCTTCTGTGCCCTCTGGCTCCTTGCGCATTGGGGTCATTGGCACAAAAGCAGGAGGGTCATTGGCACAAAAGCAGGAGGGAGGACAGTTCCATCCCTGAGGATGTGTTTTGAGGCTAGAGGGTGTAGGCCAGGAGGTGATGAGAAGATCCTACAGCAGGGGAGGCAGGGAGAGGTGTGATGACCCCCACAGTGCACAGGGAGGTTGTGGGGAGAGGTGGGACGACCCACACTCCTCCAACCCCTGCAGGTTTTGGGGAGGAGGTGTGGAGAATCCCTGGGCAGCACAGCACAGGCAGGCTGGGCACACTGGTGGCCCCAGGGGGGTGGCCTCCAGGACAGCCTCGTTACCCTGTAACTCCCAGTCACCTCCCCGCCCCCTCTCCTGCCACAGCCGCAGGGACGTCCCAAGAATTCTGCCCCCACCCAGTTTAGGAAACTTGGATGGTGGAGTCCCAGTGCCACCTCTGCCACCAGTATAGCCTGGTGTAACCCAGTATAGCCCGGAACAGCTCAGAGCAACCGACTATAACCCAGTACAGCTCTTTGCTGCCCCGTGTAACCCAGTGCAGCCTGGTGTAACCTCGTGCAATGCAGGACGGGGCAAAGAGTCCTCCTGGCCGCCAGGCGGCGTGTGTCGGCGTGGCCGGGGGCGGTGCATGCGCGGGGCGGAGCGCGGAGCCGGCGACCGCGCTGTGAGGTCTCCGGTCGCCAGCCCGCCTGCTAGCCTGCCGCCGCCATGGCTCTCCTCCATACTCGCCGGCTCCTCGCCGCCCCTCGTTTCTTCACCGCTGCCGCTAACCGTGCCAGGTGAGGGCCGAGGAGCTGGCTTAGCCTCTTAGCCGCCCGCCGGTATCAGTGGAGAAGCTTTCTCGCCCGTGATCCCGGTGCCCCTTTCANATCGTGTCCCCCCGTGGAGCCCGTAGGCGCCGCTGGTGATGTCAGGGCGGGACGGGGGTAACGGCGCCCGGATTGGCCGGGGAACGCAGCGGGTCGGGGGGCGCCCGGCGCTTCCTGGCGAGCTGATTGGCTGAGGCCGAGCTGGGCGCCCCCAAGCCTGCCCTTGAGGAGCTGCTTGGAGGGCGCGGGCGGGCTACGCGCGCGGGCCTTGGTTCGGGTCGGGGCCCTCGGGACTGCAGGCAGCGAGAGACAGAGATGGGGTGTTGGCGGCGGTGGGCGACGGGGCCAGGGGCACCCTGGGCACCGTACGTTGAGGCCAAGGTGCTATTGGTTGTGTGCACCGTCCAGGGGGGCCGGGGGAACAGACTGCGCCGACAGACGGGGCCGGGCGCGACCTGTGCGGTGCAGAAGGTTTGGGGAAGCCCCGGTGGGGCTGTGGGAGCGGCTAGTGGCACGCAGCGAGGCTAAGGGAGCCTTGCGTCTCCCGGTACATCAGGGCTGAGGTGGCGGCTGTCAGTGGGCAGTGTGCACTATGCAGTGGGGCCCGGAGACTCCCATGTCCCGAGAGATGGGGCTGGGAATAAGAGGTCTACAGGGACACTCTGCCAGTGGTGCTGCCAGTGCTAAAGCTATGCTCTCAGGAGTGCGAACCTGCCCTGAGCAGCATGCCAACAAGCCAGGACCAGTGAGGACTAGTTTCATGCTGGCAGCTCTGGGCTCTGCTGTCCCCGAAGGGGTGTGTGGAAGGATACTGGGCACAGCTGGAGCCCTGCAGAGAACCCGGCGCAGCTCCGCAAAGCTCAGCCCACTTCAGAGCCACAGAGTGCCGGGGACACCACCGTGACCAGATGGCCCAGAAGCCTGCAGAGGGATTTGTCCAAGGCCTTGCTGCTCGCCAGCGTTCTTTGACTCCTGGCCCATGTCAGCTCGTGAAGCTTTATGGAACAGTCCCCAGGCCTCGTTGAAGCAGGAAAGCAGGGATTTATTTCCCCGTTCCAGCAGATAAAGAGGCCTGGGAGATATTGATTGACCCTGTTCTGTCTGGCATGACCCCTTGCTGCCTTCTGAGGCATCCTTTCCTCAGCAGTTGCGGAGGAGTTCCTGTGTTTCCTGCCCTTGGGCTGGACAGGCGGTAGCTTTGCTTTCCTCATGCTCGTTCTGCTACGGGCTGAATTGCCAAATGGAACCCAGGTCGCCTAAAAGAGGCTCTGACCTCTTTTGTGAGCAGAAACACCTTTGTGCACAGCCCCCAAAGGACAGCTCTGATCCTGCACTTGCAAAGCCGCGATTAGCCCTTTGTGTTCCCTTAACTTCAGCCTTCGGGAGCACACAATCCCGGGCTGTGCTCTGAACTGGTCCCATCACCCTGTGCTTGGAATGGGCCTTCTGGAGGCAGGGTGGAGCTGAAGCCATACCAAGTGGTTAAGAGATCTCCCTTGGCACACAAATGCTAATTGAGGCGATAACTGCCTCTGCTGCATCACAAGGCAGCTATTGAAAATGCTTTACTGGGTGGAAAGCTTACCACAGCTGAATGTTTGGGCTTTCGAGGCCCTGGTGGGTAGGCAGCAGCCTGTGGGCACTGTTCTTGGGTAAATATTTGTTTTAGCAGTGCTGTCCAGCCAGGCACCAGCACCTTCTGCCCCTCTCTGCTCTGCTTCCCCTGGCAGAGCTGCTGCAGGGCTTTGGCAGAGGCTTTGAAATCCACAGGCTCACAGGATGTCAGGGGTTAGAAGAGACCTCTGGAGAACTTCCAGTCCAACACCTGCCAGAGCAGGAGCAGAGAATCCAGTGCAGGTGACACAGGAACACATCTAGACAAGGCTGGAAAGGCTCCAGAGAAGAAGACTCCACAACCCTTCTGGGCAGCCTGTGCCAGGGCTCCGGGACCCACACAGTCAAGAAGTTCTTCTTCCTGTTGAGGTGGAACTTCCTGTGCTGCAGTTTCTATCCCTTGCCCTTGTCCTATACCAGGGCACAAATGAGCAGAGGCTGTCCCTGTCCCTCCCTCCCTGACCCCCAGCCCTCAGCTGTTGACAGACATTGCTCAGAGCCTTTCTCAGCCTTCTCCTCTCCAGACTAAGCTGCCCTAGGGCTCTCAGCCTCTCCTCACCAGGCAGTGCTGCAGTCCCTGCAGCATCCTTGTAGCCCTCCTTTGACCTCTCTCCAGCAGATCTCTGCCCCTCCTGATCTGGGGAGCCCAGAACTGGGTGCAGTATTCTAAGCGGGGCCTCACCAGGGCAGAGCAGAGGGGTGACATTACAGACATTGATCAGATCCCCTCTCAGTCTTCTCTCCAGACTAAACAGCCACAGGTGCAGTAACGTCTCTGGCTGTCACTGAGGGACCAGCTGGAAACCTTCACTGGAGTCAGGGATGCTTACTCACCTAGGGGGGAAAAAACCTTCCTGAGCTTGGCATGAGCCAAGCAGCACATTCTTGGGTCTCTGCAGCTTGGGCCAGGAGCTCCACAGGTATTCTTAAAGTGTTTGGCTGCTTTCTGCTAGCTCCCGAAGTATTTTCCTCCCCTCTCTGTCTCATCTATACTTGCATTAAACAGCCTTAGAAGACCAACCTGGCTGAAGAGCATGGGGACAACCTGGGTGTTCTCAGCATCTGAACTCTTTATCTGGGGGTGCTGTGTATATGTAGCCGGAGAAGCTGCTTTCTTTGGTGTCCATTAGGCAGTTCAGCTTCCCTTTCTCTGCTGTACTGCTTGCAGGCTGGCAGGGAGGCTGTGCTGTTTATAACTCTGACCTTTATTTAAGACCTGTGCTCTCTTAATGGCTCAAAATAAAATAGAGCACAATACTGAGACGACAACGTGGTGTGGGGTCTTAGGACTTGTGGTTTCAACTCCCTAGGGGCCAGAGGACTACGGAGGTGGTCAGAGGGCTGCTGTGAAGATAGCTTGAGGGAACTGGGGTCGTTTAGCCTGGAATAGAGAAGGCTTAGAGCAGCCTACCAGTATTTGAAGTGGGCAGTACTTGAAGTGAACTTTTGACAAAGGCATGAAGTGATAGGATGAGGGGGATGGCTTCAGCCTGGAAGCAGCTAGATTTAGATGAGACCTGAGGAGGAAATTCTCCCTCCAGGAGGGTGGTGAGGAACTGGCACAGGTTGCCCAGAGAAGTTGTGGAGGCTCCAAAGCCTGGAAGTGTACAAAGCTGGGTTGGATGAGGCCTTGAGCAGTGTGGTCTAGCAGGAGATGTCCCAGGCCATGGCAGGAGTTTGGCACTGGATGATCTTTTAAGGCCCCCTTCCAAGCCAAACCATCCTGTCTTCTCCCAAAGCCCTGTGCAGCAAGGTTTGCCTGTCTGTTCCCTTGAGTATCATGATGTGTTTGCACAGCTCTGCCTGGACTTCATTCCCCTGTCCCCCTGTAAATTCACCTCTCTGGAAACAGCAGAGGAGTTTTTCTTTGGCCTTCAGGCTGAGAACAGGGAAAAATCACTCCTAAAGCTACCCTTGGCTGCCTTAAGCTAATAGAAAGACAAGCTCAGAAGCAAAGTACTTAGGTGCTGGGGTGTTGTGGCTTAAGTAGATGCCTGCAGGATCATCATCAGCATATTAGAGCTCAGTGACCTGCTTAAGTGCTGGCAGGATTGGGGCCTAAGTACCCAAAACACCATAAGCTGCTTGGTGGAAACTCCAGGAGAAAGAAGGTGGTGTGGCTGAGCTCCTGCAGCCCTCTGCCAAAATAATCCTGGGGGGAAGTAAACACCACAGAGACACATCCACTCACACACTCCTCTGCAGAGTCTCCCTCCACCCCTCTGCTGCCGGGAAGGCGTTGGAGGAGTTTTTCCAAAGCACCATTCCATGCTGCCTAGTCCTGCAGCAGCTTTTTGTCCTGACAGGCACCACTGACTCATACTCCTCCTTAAGCCGAGCCCTTTCTGAGGTAATGGAGACTTATTAGTGGTCTAGAAAATGCTAAGCACAGCTTCCATTTATAAACTACCCGAGTTGGCTTTTCCTGGGACATGTTTTGCTGCCCCTGTTCTCCCCCAGAGCCTCTTGAGAGATTAAGTGCAGGATTTTTATTGGGAAGTGCTGTCCTGATAGGGGTGAGAACTGAGTCTGAAGTGAGAAAATGATTTGCAGATTGCATGGGGTGGGAAGGGACCCTCCAAGAGCATCTTGTCCAACCCCCCCTGCAGACAGCAGGGACACCTCTAACCAANTTCTCTTTTCCAGGCTGCACAGCCCCAACTCTCCCAGCCTGTCCCCACAGCAGAGCTTCTCCAGCCTCTGAGCATCTTGGTGGCCTCCTCTGGACCCTCTCCAGCAGCTCCACGTCTCTCTTGTGTTGGGGGTCCAATAGCTGGCCCCAGCCCTGCAGGTGAAGTCTCCCCAGAGCAAAGCAGAGGGGCAGGATCCCCTCTCTCCATCTCTGCCCATGCTTCTTTGGATGCAGCTCAGGCTGCCCTTGGCCTTCTGGGCTGCCAGTGCCCATTGCTGGCTCCTGCCCAGCTTCTCCCCCACCTTCAGAGTCCTCTGCAAGGCTGCTCTCAATCTCATCACCCCCAGCCTGGACTGATACCCAGAGTTGCCCTCACCCAGCTGCATGACCTTGCCCTTGTTGACCCTCAGGAGGTTCTCCTCAGCCAGCTCTCCAGCCTGTCCACCCACCCTGGGTGGGTCTGGGGCTCCAGGAGATGCAGTTTATGTAGTGATTAAATTGGGTCTCAGTGGACCCAAAACAGGGACAGAGTGGAATAATGGGAAGATGGTTTTGTAAGTTCTGCTGATCACTTTCCTGCTTCCTTCACCTCCTTGGCCCTGCTGCCTTCAGATGTCCCCAGCAGATCTTGGCTGGCTGTCCCCTGCATTGCCTGGGGCAGGATCCAGCCCTGGGGCAGCATTCCTGTTTTGGGAAGGCCTGCTTTCCCCAGGTGGCATTCCCTTGGATGCAAAGCTTTCTAAAGCTGCTGTGTCAGCTTTAGCTGTGAGAGTTCTTCAGCAGTCAGAACTGAATCTTGCCCCAGAGGACAGAAATCCACTTTGAGTTGCTGCCCCCAGCTAAGCAAAGGGAAGTGAGAGGGTGAGGTGGAGTCAGGATGCTCAGAGCTCCCTGGTGTCACACAGTCCCAGAATTCTGGCATGTTAGGTTTGGAAGAGACGTCTGGAGATCACCCACTGCAACCCTCCTGCTCAAGCAGGGCACCCATAGCAGCTTGCCCAGGGTCACAATGTCCAGGGAGGGTTGGGGCCTCTCCAGAGACACCATTTTGACCCAGTGACTCCCCACAGCTTTGCTGCAGACACAGAGTCCCAGGATCCCAGCATGGAAGTGACTTGGAAGGGCTTGGAAGTGACCTCTGGAGCTCACTCAGTCCAACCCTCTGCTCAAGCAGGGCACCCACAGCAACTTGCCATGGATTACAGTGCCCAGGTGGGCTTGGAAGCTCTGCAGGGAAGGAGGAGACTCCACAACCTCTCTGGGTAGCCTGCTCCAGGCCTCCAGCATCCTCACACCAAGTTTCTCCTCCTGCTCAGGTGGAACCTCCTGGGTGCCAGTTTGTGTTTGTTGCCCCTTGGCCTGCGGCTGGGCACCACTGACAAGAGTCAGTGGGCCCCAGCCTCCTTCTCCTTTATCTCTTGCTGAGTACTGATCAGATGCTCTCTGGGGCTGCTCTTCTGCAGGCTCTCAGCCTTTGCTCCTCCCAGAGCTGCTCCAGGCCCCTCAGCAGCTTTGCAGCCTCCCCTGGACTCTCTCCAGCAGTTCTCTGCCTCTCTGCAACTGGGGAGCCCAAACCTGGGCACAGTCCACCAGATGTGGCCTCACTAGGGCAGAGTAGAGAGGGAGAGGAGCCCCCCTCCTTGAACTGCTGGCCACACTCTTCTCAATGCCCTCTGAAAGACCTCTGGTGGTCTTCTTGATCATGAGGCACATCGCTGCCTTCTGGTGATCCTCTTGTCCCCCATCACTGCCAGGTCCTTCTCTGTCAAGCACAGTTCACCCCTTCAACCTGTCCTGGTGCAGGAGGTTATTCCTCTTCAACTGCTCCACACTTGGCTCTTTTTGAACTTCATGAGGTCCTTCGCCACTTTTTATACTCAGACGGGTGCCAGGCAGATTAACACACCCACCCACACTGCTTCTCCTGCACCATCTGCAAAGCCTGGACATGGCACTGGGCAGAGGTTGTGGGCAAAGGGGAGACAAACAAATTTCTTTTTATAGTATGGTGTGGCCTACCGTTGACATTCACAGAGCTCTGGCTGGCTTCAGGATGTCCTAGCAACAGGGCAGAGAAGGCAGGAGGTTTGCAGAGCAGTGGGAAGCAAACAACTCCTGATGCAGGTGGAATGGTGGGAAGCAAAGAAGCTCCTGATTCAGTGGAATGGTGGGAAGCAAAGCAGCACCTGATGCAGGTGCAACGATGTGAAGCTCCCTTCCCTTGCTCCAAGGGAAGAGGGCTTCACATCATTGCCCATCAGGTCAGCCAGGGTGGTGGAAGAGCAGGTTCAGTGTCAGACACGACAGGAGTTTGGAGAAGGCAACTGCATGAGACACCAGTAAGGAGCCTAGGACTGGCTGAGCTAACCTGGAGGGGACTAAGCTACATGGTCCTGCCTGTAGGCTGTGAGGAGATGATGCTTGGCCAGAGAGATCATAGACATGGTCCTGCCTGTAGGCTGTGAGGAGGTGATGCTTGGCCAGAGAGATCATAGACATGGTCCTGCCTGTAGGCTGTGAGGAGATGATGCTTGGCCAGAGAGATCATAGACATGGTCCTGCCTGTAGGCTGTGAGGAGGTGATGCTTGGCCAGAGAGATCATAGACATGGTCCTGCCTGTAGGCTGTGAGGAGATGATGCTTGGCCAGAGACATCATAGACATGGTCCTGCCTGTAGGCTGTGAGGAGATGATGCTTGGCCAGAGACATCATAGACTTTTCTTTTTGTTTTTTTTACCCCCCTGGCTGATTCTCTTAGCTCTGCTGCTACCTTTCCCAGTGTTCTGAAGACCAAGCTTGCCCCAGAGGTTGTCTCAGGGGGTCAGTTACCTTCAGCCACAGAGGACTGCAGCTCTCTGCTCATTCTTCAATGCAGCACCAGGTGATGGAGCAGAAAGGATCTGGGTGTGTCCCAGGTTGGGAACTATAAGGTTAAAAAGAGTCCTCTGGGGACTGGAAGGTTGTTATTCAATCCCATAATTCTGCCATCTCTTCATAAGCTCACAACAAGGCCAGCTTGTGCTCCTTTCCTCCCTCTCCAGCCTTGTGTGAGGCAGGAGCTGCGTTATCGGGACAAACATGTAGGATAGGCCTGGTTTGGGGCCTCCAGAGGCTGTGCTTAGGCAGAGGCATGGGTGGGGGGAGGATTGGAGCACTGGGGATGATAGATTTAGTTTTGGGTTGGGGGAAGATTCAGGGGGTTCGCTTATGGATTGTGTATCTGCTTTGGAATTTCTATCTCTCCAAATATAATTTTTTATTTTTTTTTTCTCCAATTCATTTGAGAGCTTCACTCTGCTCTTCAAACCCACGATAGGGGGTTTGTTGTCCCCTGGCTGATTCTCATAGCTCTGCTGCTACCTTTCCCAGTGGTCTGAGGACCAAGCTTGCCCTGGAGGTTTCCCTCTCAGCCTGCTGGCAGCCTAGCCCATTTTCCAAGCCTAATCCTTCGTCTCCTTTTCCTCCCCTTCAGCTCCTGGTGGTCGCACGTGGAGATGGGTCCTCCCGACCCCATCCTGGGGGTGACAGAAGCGTTCAAGCGCGACACCAACTCCAAGAAGATGAACCTGGGCGTGGGAGCCTACCGGGATGACAACGGGAAGCCCTACGTGCTGAACTGCGTCCGCAAGGTGCGCCCGGGGCTGCCTGCCAGCCACCGCCCGCGGGAGGCCTCTCAACAGCCAGACCCGGGCTGGCGGGTGCCAACCCCAGCGCTGACGTGAATGGCTGAGGGACTGCAGCCCACGGCTAAAGCTGACACAGCAGCTTTAGAAAGCTTTGCATCCAAGGGAATGCCACCTGGGGAAAGCAGGCCTTCCCAAAACAGGAATGCTGCCCCAGGGCTGGATCCTGCCCCAGGCAATGCAGGGGACAGCCAGCCAAGATCTGCTGGGGACATCTGAAGGCAGCAGGGCCAGGGAGGTGAAGGAAGCAGGAAAGTGATCAGCAGAACTTACAAAACCATCTTCCCATTATTCCACTCTGTCCCTGTTTTGGGTCCACTGAGACCCAATTTAATCACTACATAAACTGCATCTCCTGGAGCCCCAGACCCACCCAGGGTGGGTGGACAGGCTGGAGAGCTGGCTGAGGAGAACCTCCTGAGGGTCAATAAGGGCAAGGTCATGCAGCTGGGTGAGGGCAACTNTGGGCAGAGATGGAGAGAGGGGATCCTGCCCCTCTGCTTTGCTCTGGGGAGACTTCACCTGCAGGGCTGGGGCCAGCTATTGGACCCCCAACACAAGAGAGACGTGGAGCTGCTGGAGAGGGTCCAGAGGAGGCCACCAAGATGCTCAGAGGCTGGAGAAGCTCTGCTGTGGGGACAGGCTGGGAGAGTTGGGGCTGTGCAGCCTGGAAAAGAGAAGGCTCCAGGGAGACCTTAGAGCTGTGTTGTGAGATCTGCAGGGGACCTGCAGGCAGGCTGGGGAGGGACTGTTCAGAAGGGCCTGTGGGGATAGGCTGAGGCCAATGGTTTGGAAGTGGAGCAGGGCAGAGTTAGGTTGGGCATCAGGAGAGAGTTGTGCACAGTGAGGGTGGGGAGAGACTGGCACAGGCTGCCCAGGGAGGTGCTTGAGGCCCCATTCCTGGAGATACTCAGGATCAGCCTGGATGTGTCCCTGCAGGCAGCCTGCTCTGGCTGGAACTGTCCCTGCTGCCTGCAGGGGCTTAAACAAGATGCTCTTGGAGGGTCTCTTCCAGCCCAGCACAAGCTGTGAAGCTGTAAGCCAATTCCTTAGAAGACTGCTTGTGTCTGCCAGAGCAGAGCAGTGCTCCTGGATGTCTCCCTTAGGGCTGCTGAAGCTTTTGAGATACAGCAGAGCTGTTCAGCATTAGGGGATACACCAAGCCATCTTTGTCCTCTTCCCAACTAGGCCAAGCTCAGCTTCTCTGTGCCCTCCAGCCCAGGTGTCCTCTGGACTCCAAGGTGTTTCCCGAGCAGGCTGCTGTTCCCTGAGCTCCCCCTGTGTGGAAAGAGCTGACATTGTCCTCCTGGTGGATTAGCCTTAGGAATTGTGCTGAGCCCTTGTAACCAGTTTCCCCATAAGCCAGGCTAAAACCCCACTGCAGGAAGCTGGAGGTGGCCACTGCCCTCCAGGGGATTATGGAGCCTTTTGGGGCCACAGGCCTGGAAACAGGTTGTGAAATGGCTGGCAGCTGGCACACCCTGGCTGGCTGGGCTGTTTGGCACCGGGAGGATGAGATGAGAAAAGCACTGTCCCTGCTTGTCTGCACCGTGGGGTCTCAAGCCATGGCTTGCCCTCACTCGCCCTGTGTCTTCATTTACTGTCACCCACTGCTGGTCGTTGGTGGGGCACAGCTGGGTCCTACTGTTGCAGGAACACTCTTCTGGTGATATGTGAGTGCTGCCAGGGTCTGTCCCAGCACTGTGGGAGCACAGACAGGGCTCTCAGGAGGCTCTAGGTCTCTCCACCCCTGCACTTTCCCTGAGCAAGGCTCCCCCTCTGCTGCTTTTGCAGCCACTCTAAAATCCTGTGTTAGATAAGGATGTGCACTGGTTCCTGATGCAGGAGCTGTTTGAAAGGGCTAGAGATGAGGCAGGCTGTGGGGACAGCCATGGGTAAGAGCTGGGTGAGGCAGCTTTCAGGCAGGCTCCTTTCAGAATCCCCTGGGGTTTCTGGAGCTTTGCTTTTTGTAACCTCCTCCACTTAATTCAAGAACATTCCCAGCACAACGAGGGGTCGCTGCCTACCTGGCTGTGGGATGTCTCCTTCTGTAGAGACAGTCTCTGCCTCTCAGTAACAGCCAAGTCTTATCTTGGAGAAGTCCTGCTTGGGCAAAGAACCACTGCTCCTGTTGCAGCAGCCTTGGCTGGGGCTGGAAGTTGTGCCCTCCTCCAGCCACCGCGGTTCCTCACTCTGCTCTGCCGATGTTGACACTCACTGAGGGCTCTGGTGGCCACATGGGCTGTTGCCCCATGGTCAAAGGAGGGTTTCACCCCAAGTTCTTACTGCTGCCCTGGCTTGGGGTGGGCCCTGCCCTCTGAAGGGAAACTGATGTAAAGCAAACCTTTGCCCCTCTGGAGCAGGGCAATGTGAAGCAACCTCGAGCTGGCTTCCCTGCTGAATCTGTGTCCTCCTTCCCAGGCAGAGGCCGTGATAGCATCCAAGAAGATGGACAAAGAGTACCTGCCCATCGGGGGGCTTGCAGATTTCACCAGGGCTTCTGCAGAGCTGGCTCTGGGGGAGAACAGTGAAGCTTTCAAGAGCGGCCGGGTAAGGAGCGAGCTGGCAGGCCAGGGGTGGGCAATGCTGCCCAGCGCCCAGTTGGCCTGGGGTTGCTAAGCAGAAATGGAAGGTCTTTCAGGGACACTTGTGCCTCTGAGCTGCAGGCTTCTTCTGAAGGCTGGGGTGAAACAGCCCTTCCTGAGGAGAGGCTCTGACTTGCTGGGGTGCCGGCTCTGTGCCCTGTGGCTGGAGTCGCTGACCCACATGGTGCCCTCCAGCCCCATGTCTCTGTTTGGGGGCGCACCTAGCAGCACAAGTTCAGGGGACTGGGCGTTGCTTTGGTTCCTCCTGGGGCTGCTCTGACTCAGGCCATGTTTGTTGCCTTTCAGTATGTCACTGTGCAGGGCATCTCTGGCACTGGATCTCTGCGAATTGGAGCCAACTTTTTGGTGAGTCCTGGGCCGGTGGGGAAAGGAAAGGAGATCTGAGCTGAGTCTTGGCGCTGTTGTAGCTGCCTGCATCCACTCCACCTCTCTAAACACTCCTTTGCCTCTTGATCAGCAACGCTTCTTCAAGGCTGGCCGTGATGTGTACCTCCCCAAACCATCCTGGGGCAATCACACCCCCATTTTCCGTGACGCTGGCATGCAGCTGCAGTCTTACCGCTACTACGACCCCAGGACCTGCAGCCTGGACTTCTCTGGAGCCATGGATGACATTGCTGTGAGTTGCCTGGAAGCAAGCAGGGGATGGGGCCACATGGGTTGTCATGCTTTAGACTAAACAAGGTGCCCAAAGGCACCCAGTCAAGGCTGGATGGCTTGCAGAGCCTAGCTAAGCTGTCTAGGAGCCGTTGAGGACTGTGC
Source organism: Eubucco bourcierii (assembly GCA_013396675.1). Lineage (NCBI taxonomy): Eukaryota > Metazoa > Chordata > Aves > Piciformes > Ramphastidae > Eubucco > Eubucco bourcierii. The sequence goes on along the minus strand of VWZE01007623.1, from coordinate 282,006 downwards.
TCAGATGTTGTGAATTCATTGATTTCTCTGTCCCACCTTCCTCAGAGGATTCCAGAGAAGAGCATCATCCTCCTGCATGCCTGTGCCCACAACCCCACTGGGGTGGACCCTCGGCAGGAGCAGTGGAAGGAGCTGGCAGCCACAGTGAAGGTGAGCAGCAGAATGTCTTAGGGGTAAACCACAGCTCTGGGCTTCCATGGATGGCATCTAGCCTGTGCTCTATGAACGTTGCTCTGCTCCCTCCTTTGGAGCCAACACAGGTGTCATGTTCCTGTCCTGAAGGCAGGAGCTGGGAAAACGCACCCATGAAGCTTTCAGCTGACCATCAGCCTTTCTGCTGGCACCCTCCCAGGAAGCTGGGGGAGGGAGCCCTGAGAGGAGAGCAGTAGGGCTGAAGGAGAGAGCTGTGACATCTGGAGGGGAGCTCCTGCTGCTGGTGTGTTCAGAATGCTGAAAGGAAAATCTTCCTTGTGCCTAGTGTCTTCTCACAAGTGTTGGCTGGAGAAAAGAGGGGACAGGTTTTTCCTTTATCCTTCTCCTCCTCCTCCTCCTTGCTGCTGTAGCCACTGAACTTTGGTTGTGGGGATGCCTGAGAACTGGTAGAACCCAAAGTGGCCTCTGGGGTCTTACTGACACACAGATGTCTGTGTGTCTCCTGACCAAGGGGCAGTGTGGTTGGGTTATCTGCCCGAGGGCATCAGGAAAAAGCCCAGGAAGTTTTCCTGGCAACTGGTAATACAGGAGACCCTGAACTGCTCAACCCACTGCTGCACTCTGGGCCAGGCTGCACACCCCATAACTGCCCTGGGATGATCTTAGAATCACAGAATGGCTCAGGTTGGAAGGAACCTCAGAGCTCATCTATTCCAACCTCCCCACCGTGGGCAGGGACACCTCTTAGCTTGACCTGTCCTTGAACACCTCCAGGCAGGAGTCAGCCACAACCTCTTTGGGCAATGTGTTCTGGAGTCTCACCACCTTCCTACTGAAGAACTTCTTCCCAAGCTCATCTAACCCTGCTCTACCTCAGCTCCAAACATTCCCCCTTGGCCTGTCTCTAGACACCCTCAGGAAAAGTCTCTCTGCAGCCTTCCTGCAGGATCCCTTCAGGCACTGGCAGGCAGCTCTAAGGTCCTTCTGGAGCCTTCTTCTCTCCAGGCTGCACACCCCTAGCTCATTCAGCCTGTGCTCACAGCAGAGCTGCTCCAGCCCTGGGATCACCTTTGTGGCCTCCTCTGGCTTCACTTCTGCAGTTCTGTGTCCTCCTTGTGCTGGGGACAACAGAGCTGGAGGCAGGACTGGAGGTGAGGACTCATGAGAACAGAGCTGCCCCGCTGCTAGGTAGCTGTAGGATTGGCTCCACTCCTGGGGGAGCAGTGCTGTGGATGAGTAGACTGCTGCCTGCCTACACTGCTCTCTTCACCCCCTGCTCTGCGCTCCTGTGACACTCTCTGTGCTCTCTGCTGGCAGAAACGAAACCTGCTGGTGTACTTTGACATGGCCTACCAGGGCTTTGCCAGTGGAGACATCAACCGGGATGCCTGGGCCGTGCGCTACTTCATCGAGCAGGGCATCAATGTCCTCCTGTCCCAGTCCTATGCCAAGAACATGGGGCTGTATGGTGAGTAGGGCAGGGGGAGTGTCAGGGGCTGCTGCTTGGACCCTGCTGCCTCCAGGGGTTACCAGCCCATGTCTGCCCTGCTGCCTGTGTTCATCGCAATCCCAGTATAGGGAGGGTTGGAAGTGACCTCTGTAGATCACCCAGTCCATCCCCCCTGCCAGAGCAGGACACCCACAGCAGCTTGCCAAAGATCACAGTGCCCAGGGTGGGTTGGAAGCTTTGCAGAGAAGAAGACTCCACAACCTCTCTGGGCATCCTGCTCCAGGCCTCCAGCACCCTCATACCAAACAGCTTTCTCCTCCTGTTCGGATGACACCTCCTGGGTGCCACTTTGTGCCCATTGCCCCTTGTCCTGTCCCTGGGCACCACTGACTAGGGCCTGGCCCCAGCCTCTTGCCCCCCCCACCCCATCAGGTCCTTCAGCTGTTGCTGAGCATTGCTCAGATGCCCTCTGGGGCTGCTTTTCTCAAGGCTTTCAGCTCCAAGGCTCTCAGCCGTTGCTCCTCGCAGAGCTGCTCCAGGCCCCTCAGCAGCTTTGCTGCCTGCCCTGGACTTTCTCCAGCAGTTCCTTGTCTCTCCTGAACTGAGGAGTCCAGAACTGACTCCAGGATTCCAGATGGGTCTGCAACACTGGGATCTGGTGGAGACCCTTCTAGAGAGCAGGCCTGTGCTAAAGCTGGGTGGATTTGGCTGAGTCCCACCTCAAGCCCTGGTTCTGGCTGGGCAGAGGCTGGGAGTTGACTGCCCCTCTCCCAGGCGAGCGTGCCGGCGCCTTCACGGTGATCTGCAGCGACGCGGAGGAGGCCAAGAGGGTCGAGTCACAGCTGAAGATCCTCATCCGCCCCATGTACTCCAACCCGCCCCTCAACGGAGCCCGCATCGCGGCCACCATCCTCAACACCCCCGACCTGCGCAAGGAGTGGTAAGAGCCAGCCCCTCCCCCCAGCCAGGCTGCCAGAGAGCTCTCTGCTGCCATCACCATGTGGCTGGCAAAACCCTCAGCTTCTAGCAATCCTACCCAGAGAGAGGGCACTACCCGTGTGCCCCAGGAGCACGGAGTGTGAGGTAGGCAGAGGCTGCTCCACGTGGGAGGTGGTGTCAGAGCCCATGGGGTTGAAGGCATGGGACAAGCATGGGATCCCAAAGGCCATCTGCCCTGTGCTGGATCAGTCATAGAATCACTAAACTGTTTGGGTTGGCAAAGGCCTCCAAGGTCACCCAGTCCAACCAGCAACCCAACCCCACCATGGCCACTAAACTGAGGCCCCCAAGTGCCATGGCCACATGGTTCTTGAACACCTCCAGGCATGGGAACTCCATCACCTCCCTGGGTAGCCTGTGCCAATCCCTGACCACTCTGGCAGCAAAGATATTTTTCCTCCTCTCCAACCTAAGCTTTCCCTGATACAATTTCAGGCCATTTCCTCTCTTCCTACCACCTGAGCCTAGGGACCAGAGCCCAACCCCAGCTTGGCTGCAGCCTCCTCTCAATTTGCTGCAGAGAGCAATGAAGTCTCCCTCAGCCTCCTCTTCTCCACACTAACCACCCCCAGCTCTCTCAGCTGCTCCTCCCCTGTTCTCCAGACCCTTTCCCAGCTTTGTTGTCCTTCTCTGGACCCACTCCAGACCCTCAATATCCTTGGAGTGAGGACCCCAAAACTGAACCCAGGATTTGAGGTGCAGCTTGACCATCACAGTCCAGGAGGACAATCCCTGCCCTGCTCCTGCTGGCAGGGTGCTGAGGCATGACTGAGCTGCTTGCAGCAGGCAAAGTTGTCATGGGCAGCTGTTGGCTTCAGGGCTATGGCCACAATCATGTCCCACTCCTTTCCTCTGGAGAAATCTCTGCTCATGTCCTGGTGCCAGCTGCTGTTGGCCCAGTCTGACCCAAACAGCTGTCCCTGGTGCTTCCAAGGCAGAGAAAGTTGGGTGGAGGGGAAAAGCTCCCGCTGGAGCTGCCTGTCCAAGGAGTGGAAGAAATGGAGAGTTCGCAGCCATGTACTTGTCTTACATGAGGAAAGCAGACGCATAATCCTCCTGGGAACCAGAGCCAGGAATGTGACCCTCATGCTCCCTCAGCTTGCTGGTGCCAGCAAGAACAAAAACCAGCTGTGTGTAGTGGCTTTGCCAGGACTGTGCTCCTTTGGCAGGCTGCCACTGAGGGTGATCCTGTGCCCAGCAGGGATGTCTGCTGGTTGTGCTGCTGTGGAGCGTGGGATGTCTGCTGCCCTGGGCACGACCCTCCACACTCTCCCTTTAGCTGCAGATAGCATTTTATCAGGCTTTGGGCAAGCCATGAGACCTTCTGCTCACCCATGGCTTTAAGTGAGAGATGACTCTGGTAGTGGTGCCCAACAGCTGTGGAATAAATCATAAAATCCCAGAATGGTCTGTGGGATGGAAGAGACCTCCAAAGGTCATCCAGTCCCAGCCCAGGCTCTGCAGTCAGCAGAGACATCCTCCACTAGATCAGGTTGCCCAGAGCCTTGTCCAGCCTCACTTTGAGTATCTCCTGGGATGAGACCCCAGCCACTCTTCAGGTACCTTCAGAAAGAAGCAGCTCCTCAACTGGCGCTGGCAGTTGATGCTCCCTGATCTTCTTTCCCGTGCATCCCCCATGTTTTGGGCATGTGAAGACCTCCCAGGTGGAGAGGGTCAGTTCCAGATGGTTGGTGGGTGAGGGGAGCACCGTTGGTGCATCCCAGCCCTGCTCTGAGCAGCTCCTGGGTTGCTTTCTCAGGCTGGTGGAAGTGAAGGGCATGGCTGACCGGATTATCAGCATGAGGACTCAGCTGGTGTCCAACCTGAAGAAAGAAGGCTCTTCCCACAACTGGCAGCACATCACCGACCAGATTGGCATGTTCTGCTTCACAGGGCTGAAGCCTGAGCAGGTAAACACAGGCACTGTGCTCTCAGCGTGTCCTCTGGCCTCCTTGTCAGCAGAACCCTGACTGCAGGTGCCCAAATAAGCTTTTGTAAACAGTTCCTCCAGGAGGAGCATCCTCCAAGCCCTCAGCAGTGGAGCTGAGGGGGACTTAGGTGTTGCTCTGCTCATGGAGGTTGGAATCAGATATGGCCATAGTCACTTGGTGCCATTTTGAGGTGATCTTGCAGGTCAGCTCAAGCAAGGTGACTCCTAGCTGAGCGTTTGCTTGCTGCCTGAGAGCTGGGCAGCATCTCTTGGGGTTTACAAGCTGCAGTTTGGCACCTGCTGGCTCCCAGTTTGCATCCAGTTCAGCCAAGCTTGAGCATACTTGCACTCACAAGGTCACAGGAAGGAACCTATGGAGATCTCCCAGTCCAACCCCTGCTAGAGCAGGACCAGAGAATCCGGCACAGGTGGCACAGGAACACATTCAGACAAGGCTGGAAAGGCTCCAGAGAAGGAGACTCCACAACCTCTCTGGGCAGCCTGTGCCAGAGCTCTGGGACCCTTACAGTCAAGAAGTTCTTCCTCCTGCTGAGGTGGAACTTGCTGTGCTGCAGTTTCCATCCCTTGCCCTTGTCCTATCCCAGGGCACAAGTAAGCAGAGGCTGTCCCTGTCCCTTCCTTCCTGACCCCCAGCCCTCAGATATTTATAAACATTGCTCAGATCCCCTCCAAGTCTTCTCTTCACCAGACCAAACAGCCCCAGGGCCCTCAGCCTCTCCTCATCAAGCAGTGCTGCAGTCTCTGCAGCACCATGTCCCTCCTGAACTGGGGAGCCCAGAACTGGATACAATATTCCAGGTGTGGCCTCACCAGTGCAGAGCAGAGGGGGAGGATCTGCTGGCCACACTTAATGCCCCCAGGACCCCATTTGCATTCCTGGCCTCCAGGGCACATTGCTGTGCAGTGGAGTACTTGTTGGCCACCAGCACTCCCAGGTCCCTCTCCACAGGGCTGCTCTCCAGCAGATCACCTCCCAGCCTGTATTGTTGCAGTTCTTTCCCGGGTGCAGGACTCTGCACTGATCCTTGTTGAACCTCCTTAGGTTCCTCTCTGCCCGGCTCTCAGCCTCTCCAGTTCTCACAGCCTCCAGGTGTCTCAGCCAAACTTCACAGTTTGGTATCGTCAGCATACTTGCTGAGCAGACTCTGTCTGTGCCCTCATCAGTGGCATTGACAAAGATGTCGAATAGGACTGGACCCAGCACTGATCCTTGGGGGTCTCCACTCGTCTCCAGCTGGCCTTGGTACCATTGACCACCACTCTTTGCCTTCTATTGTGTATCCAGTTCCTAACCCATCTCACTGCCTGCTCTTCCATCTCACACCCTCCTGCACTTGCTCACAAGGATGTTATGGGAGACAGTGTCCAAAGCCTTGCTAAGGTCAAGGCAGAGCAGAGGCTGGCCAGTGATTTAATATCTGCTCTTCCACCCCAGGTGGACCGACTGACCAAGGAGTTCTCCATCTACATGACAAAGGACGGACGGATCTCCGTGGCAGGAGTTACATCGGGCAACGTAGGGTACCTGGCTCATGCCATCCATCAAGTCACAAAGTAAAGACACAGGTGTGCCCTGGAGCTGCTGGCTTACCCTGCCCCACTGGTTGAAGCTGGGGAGGGAAAGGAAACAAGCAGAACCCTTCCAACCACAGCACCTGATGCTGCTGCTGAATGTATCTTGCTAGACGAGTTGTTGTAGAAGCCTTGTCCAACCCATCCAACGTCGTGGAGCAGGGACATCATTGCTGGCTCCTGCTCATCACAGCCTTCTTGCCCTGCTGTCCATCACTTGTCTGTCAGCCCTAGCACCCATCTGTACTGGAGGAAGCAAACATAGCCCTGCCACCCTTCCAGCACAGGCACCAAAGGCTTTCCCCATGCTGCTTCCTCCCGGAGAAGGCTTTGTGAGGCTGCTGGCTGCCAGCCCAGACGGTGGCAGGCAGGGAGCTGGGGGGGAGGGCTGCTCAGGGTGAGTGCCTGCTTCCAGGCTCCATCCTCCTCACATCCTTCTAGCCTGGCAGTAGGCAGTGCCAAAGCCACCCTCCAACCATCAGCTCAGAGGACTTCTCGCTACTGCAGTCTACTCTGTCATTGGCTTTGCCCTTTCCATCAGGGACGTCTCCTTTCAGGTGTCATTCACAGTGGCACTGGTGTGTGGGGTGGACGTGGGTTCCTCTGACCCTGCCTGGTTCTCCTGACACACCCCAAGGAGAAATAATTCCTCGCCCACCCCAATAAGAACCTCCTCTGAAAACTGCTCTCAGTTGGTCTCCACCAGCCTTCCCTGCAATGCAGAATCTGTGCGTATCCCAAAGCCATGAGCCAAGAGCTGGGTCCCACCAGGTCTACTTTCATGTGGGGACAGGAGGCGTCCCTCCCTCATCACTGTTCAGCCAACTTTCTGGTGACACTGGGAAAGGAAGATCATGAGAGAAGTCTGAGAGCTGACACCTCCAAAACCATTCTGTCCAAAACAGGTTGTCCCTGAGGCCTTGTGACTCACTGGACTTTTTGATCCAAATAAACTGGGGCGTGGCTGTGTCAAGCTGGGAACTTCCTCCTGTCCTTCAGCCCCCAGCTGCATCCTGTCCCTTCCACACACCAAATGAGGGAAGTGGCAGCACAAGGCATCGCCATGTGGCTGGCGAAACCCTCAGCTTCTAGCAATCCTACCCAGAGAGAGGGCACTACCCGTGTGCCCCAGGAGCACGGAGTGTGAGGTAGGCAGAGGCTGCTCCACGTGGGAGGTGGTGTCAGAGCCCATGGGGTTGAAGGCATGGGACAAGCATGGGATCCCAAAGGCCATCTGCCCTGTGCTGGATCAGTCATAGAATCACTAAACTGTTTGGGTTGGCAAAGGCCTCCAAGGTCACCCAGTCCAACCAGCAACCCAACCCCACCATGGCCACTAAACTGAGGCCCCCAAGTGCCATGGCCACATGGTTCTTGAACACCTCCAGGCATGGGAACTCCACCACCTCCCTGGGCAGCCTGTGCCAATTCCTGACCACTCTGGCAGCAAAGATATTTTTCCTCCTCTCCAACCTAAGCTTTCCCTGATACAATTTCAGGCCATTTCCTCTCTTCCTACCACCTGAGCCTAGGGACCAGAGCCCAACCCCAGCTTGGCTGCAGCCTCCTCTCAATTTGCTGCAGAGAGCAATGAAGTCTCCCTCAGCCTCCTCTTCTCCACACTAACCACCCCCAGCTCTCTCAGCTGCTCCTCCCCTGTTCTCCAGACCCTTTCCCAGCTTCGTTGTCCTTTTCTGGACCCACTCCAGACCCTCAATATCCTTGGAGTGAGGACCCCGAAACTGAACCCAGGATTTGAGGTGCAGCTTGACCATCACAGTCCAGGAGGACAATCCCTGCCCTGCTCCTGCTGGCAGGGTGCTGAGGCATGACCGAGCTGTTTGCAGCAGGCAAAGCTGTCCCCGTGATGCGGTCTGCCTGGGTGATCCCTGAGCACTCTGCAGCCTCTTCAGGGCATTATACAGAGCGCTCCTCGTTCCTCAGCGCTGCCCGGAGCAGCCCCGGCCGGGGAGCTGCGCTAGGCCTGGGTGTCATATGCTGTCCCCAGGGGCTGGGAGGCGGCAGCCTGCCGCTGCTTCCGCGAACGGCCTTTATGTGTCCCGATGCCCGCGGCCGCCGCTCGCCGCCGTTTGTGCAATAAACCGCGCCGCACGCCGCTACCACAGCCTGGGGAGCTTCCCGCGGCACTGCGGCTTCTCTCGGCTCCGCAGCTGGCTGCAGGGCCCCCGTGCCCGCCATGGGCCGCCTTACAGCTCTCCTCCGGTACGACAAACGAGCTACAGCTCTGCCCCTCGCCGTGAGGGCCCCCCCTGCTTTCAGCCGCAGAGAGCTGGGAATGGGCTGGGATGAGCTTCCTGAGGGGGTGGGCAGCGCTTCCCGGCCGACATCGGGCCGGGGGCGGACTACAACCCCCGGCGTGCAGCGGGCAGGGCGGTGCCGGTCGTCGCCGAGCTGGGGCCCGAGCGGGCTCCCATTGCCCAGTGAGCTGGGCCGGGGCTGCGGCTGGTGCCGCGGTTAGGTCTGGCGTTAGGGCTAGGGCTGGCGCTGGCTCTCTCCACCCAGTGAGTGGGGCCGGGGCTGGGGCTGGAGCGGGGTCTCACCACCCGGTGAATCGGGCCGTAGGTGGGGCTGGAGCCGTGGCTGGGGCTGGAGCGGGCTCCCACCGCCTGGTGCGTGAAGCCGTGGCTGGGGCTGCAGCGGAGTCTCACCGCCC
>VWZE01007623.1:259063-270120 GCA_013396675.1 Eubucco bourcierii | reverse complement strand
TTAATAAATGTTTATAAATATCTGAGGGCTGGGGGTCAGGAGGGGTGGGACAGGCTCTCCTCACTTGTTTCCTGGGATAGGACAAGGAGCAATGGATGTAAGCTGCAGCACAGGAGGTTCCACCTCAACACAAGGGAGAACTTCTTTACTGTAAGTGTCCCAGAGCACTGGCACAGGCTGCCCAGACAGGTTGTGGAGTCTCCTTCACTGGAGACTTTCAAGGCCTGTCTGGATACATTCCTGTGTGACCTGAGCTAGATTGTCTGGTCCTGCTCTGGCAGGGGGGTTGGACTGGATGATTTCTTTGGATCCCTTCCAACCCCTAACATCCTGTGATCCTGTAATCCCTTCTCCCACTGTGGGAGGGAATATGGGATGCATGTGTGGAACTCCAGAGGGGCCTTGGAGAGGACCCGGCTCCTGGGAAAAAGCCTCGTTGGGTGAGGTACACCAGAGATGGTCAGGGGTAGCTGCCTAGGCTGGTTCTGAAGACTTTATCATTCCATTGCCTCAGTGTGTCCCCACCTTGTCCTTCCCCTACCCCAGTGCATGTTGATCTTCATCATTGGAGGCTTGGTGATCCTGGCATACTGCTCCCAAGCCAGCAACGAGCGGACCTACCAGGAGGTTGTGTGGGCTGTCTGCGGGAAGGTGCCTGGAGTGCTGTGCGAGGTGGCCATCGCCGTCTACACCTTCGGCACCTGCATTGCTTTCCTCATCATCATTGGAGACCAGGAGGACAAGAGTGAGTGTGCCCCATGGGGGAAACAGAACCAGCTGCTGCCCCTTTGGCTGGAAAGGGGCAACCTGACCACCCCCTTTTTGTCCCCACAGTCATTGCCGCTCTCGTGAGGGAGCCTGAGGAAGCTGGGGCCGGGCACTGGTACATGGATCGCAAGTTCACCATCAGCGTCACCGCGCTCCTCCTCATCCTACCCCTCTCCATTCCCAAGGAGATTGGCTTCCAAAAGTATGCCAGGTGGGTGAGGAGGTGGCTCTGGGGCTGGGCCAGACAGCAGTCACTGCCATGGTCTCAGGGGAAACACTGTGGTTCTAGTGTCATATCTGCCTGCTTAGCCCTGAGGGCTTGGACATCTCTGCCTTCCTGTGCCTCAGCTTCCCCATCTGGGAAGCAGAGGAGCTGCTGAGCAATGTGTGGCCACAGTCTGGAGAAGAGAAGGCTCTGAGGAGACCTAGTTGTGGCCTTCCAGTGTGTGAAGTGGGCTACAAGAAAGCTGGGGAGGGACTTTTTAGGGTGTCAGGTAGTGACAGGCCTGAGGGGATGGAGCAGAACTAGAAGTGGGTAGATACAGATTGGATGTTAGGAAAAAGCTCTTCAGCATGAGAGTGGTGAGAGACTGGCACAGGTTGCCCAGGGTGGTGGTGGAAGCCTCATCGCTGGAGGTTTTTTAGGCCAGACTGGATGTGGCTGAGCAACTTGCTCTAGTATGAAGTGTCCCTGCCCGTGGCAGAGGGTTGGAACTGGATGATCTTTGAGGTCCCTTCCAGCCCTTCCCTGACAGTTCTGTGTTACACTCAGGGGCATGTGTCCCTCCCTTCTGCTCACAGGAGGAAGCAAAAAGCTGCTTTCAGCCTTGTCTTCAGAGCTGGCCACTCAGCAGAAAGGAGAGCCAGTAAAGGTGTCCACACTGGGTGGCCTGCAGGCCAGCACTGCTCCACCAAAGGTCTTGGTGTAACTTGGCTGCTGGAGCTGGACCAAGAAGTGTCATTTCTTTAACACTTGTCTCTTTCTCCTGTCCAAAGGCCAGCCCATTCCCATGCTGACAGGTCTGCACAGTGGGGTTGTGTTGGCATCTGCATAGGGACAGTGGTGCCTGGCATATTCCCTTGGGAAGGGAGGGCAGGAGTGGTCCTGGTTTGCTGAAGTGTGTCCAAAGAGGGGCAGCAAAGCTGCTGAGGGGTCTGGAGAACAAGTTCCTTGAGGAGCTGCTGAGGGCCCCAGGGTTGTTTAGTCTGGAGAAGAGGAGGCCGAGGGGAGACCTCATTGCTCTCTACAGCTCCCAGAAAGGAGGATGGAGCCAGGGTGGGGTTGGTCTCCTGTCCCATGGAACAAGTAATAGGACAAGAGGAAATGGTCTTAAGTTTCCCCAAGTTAGGTTTAGGCTGGACATGAGGAACAATTTCTTCCCCCAAAGGATGTTAAGGCTTGGTCCTGGCTGCCAGTATGTGAGGGTGAGGGCAGTGGTGGAGTTCCCATCCCTGGGAGTGTTTAAAAGCCACAGAGATGTGATGCTGAGAGACATGGTTTGGTGGTGCCTTGGCACTGCTGGTTGAAGGCTTGGATTTGATGATCTGAAAGGTCTCTCTCAAGCAAAACAATTCTGTGATTCTATGACATGGAGTGTAGTGGCCTGGGCTTTGCAGGGAGGAAGATGGGGCTGAAATGGCTGAGAGGAGACCCTCCATGGAGCCAGGAGAAAACATGCTGATGGTCTCCTGTCCCATCTTGCAGCTCCCTCAGCGTGATTGGCACTTGGTATGTCACAGCAGTCATTATCATCAAGTACATCTGGCCTGACAAGGAGCTGGTGCCTGTGGAGATCCCCACCAGGTAAGGGCAATTGATGTTATGCTGATGGTGACCATCACAGCACTGCAGAGCCAGGCAGGACTGCAGGAGTGAGGGCTTGCAAAGGTTGGGGACAATTCCTTCCCAGGTTCCATCCCTGAGCCCAAGAACACTGCACATGGGTGCCACATGCTCCCAAGTGGCCACATCTCTGCATGTTTCAGTGGAGCAGGTGGTGAAGGAGAGCAAAATGACCTCCTGGAGGTCCCCGCAGCACCATCGCAGGTTTTCAGGAGAGCTGATTGACCTTTAACTCCGATAGAAGCAGGCCTGAAGTTCTCCCTGTGCAGTGCTTCTGTTCACCCAGCAACCAGGGGTGTGGCTGAGGATGATGTTGGTTGTCTCCCTGGCCCAGCACAGCCCTTGTGGCTTGTCCCCTCCATTGTGGTGTGGGGACATTTATGGACTCAGTGTGGGCAGAAGGAATTTTTAGGGCAGATCAAAGTGTTTGGCAGCATCCAAGTAGATGCAGGGGACCCTGCTCTGACTGATGGGTGTTTCTCTCCTGCCAGTCCCTCCAGCTGGACAGCCATCTTCAACGCCATGCCCACCATCTGCTTTGGCTTCCAGGTAAGGAGATGAGCCAGGGAACTGCCATGGCCTAGGGATGCTTCCCTGGATGTTCAACTAAAACCCTCTGAGCACACTGCTTTGTGAGGCTGATGAAGCCAGTTTAACATCTCACCATGCCTGCATGGAGCCGAATCACAGGTTGGAAAAGACCTTGGAGATCATCAAGTCCAACCTATAATCACTCTTACACCATCTGAGAAACATTTTTTTGTGGAATGGCTTGGGATGGAAGGGACCTCAGAGACCTCCAACCTCCCTGCCATCAGCAGGGACACCTCTCAAGTAGTCTCAGCTGCTCAGGGCCTTCATCCAGCCTGGTTTTGACCATCTCCAGGGAGGGGGTGTGTGGGGTGGGTAACTCCCAAACCATCACAAGGGGCCTCCCAGGGCAACCTGTTTCAGAGTCTCACCACCCTCACACTGAAGAACTTCCTCAGCTCCAGTCTAACCCTGCTCTGCCTCAGCTTGAAACTATTCCCCCTCGATCTGTCTCAGACACCTTCAGATATTGGATCAGGATCCCTTCAGATATTGGAAGGCAGCTCTGAGGTCACCCTGAGGTCCCTTCTCCCGGCTGAACCCCAGCTCCCTCAGCCTGTCCTCACAACAGCTCAAACAGTCCAAGGCAGCCTGTCCTCACTGTTCTTTCTCCACCAACAGACCTGGTGGTGGATCACAATATCACCACAAACCTGGGGGGGATCACAAGTGGGATGCCCCCATGACTCCACCCCAGCCTGGGACAGGCTGAGGGAGCTGGGGTTGTTCAGCCTGGAAAAGAGGAGGCTCTAGGGAGACCTAATAGTAACCTTCCAGTACCTGAAGGGGTTACAAGAAGGCTCCAGAGAGACTGTTCCCAAAGCCCTGGGACAGGCCAGGAACAGGACCAGGGGCAATGGTTTAGACATGAGAGCAAAGCAGATTGAGATTGGATGTGAGGAACAAGTTCTGCACTAGGAGGCTGTGGGAACACTGCAGCAGATTGTCCAGGGAGGTGGTTGAGGCCTCATTCCTGGAGATATTCAAGGTGAGGCTGGACAGGGCTCTGGCAGCCTGCTCTAGTGGAGGATGTCCCTGCTGACTGCAGGGGATTAGACTGGGTAAGCTTTGGAGGTCCCTTGCAGCCTGGACCATTCTATGATTCTATGTGTGTCTTCCTGCTCTGTCTTGGTGTCCCTGGCAGTGCCATGTCAGCAGCGTGCCCGTCTTCAACAGCATGAAGCAGCCAGAGGTGAAGACTTGGGGGGCAGTGGTGACAGCAGCCATGGTGATTGCCCTCTTCGTCTACACAGGCACCGGTGAGCAAACAGGCACCGTGTGAGTGTGGCAGGGCCCTCAGAGCATGCTCCTGTCAGCCTGAGGAGTGCAGCGATGCTCTCCTGTGAGCCTGGAGTCCATCCAACCCTCCCTGTGCCGTATCTATCCGCGTCTGCTCCTTCAAACACTGTGTGCTGGAGGCATGTCCCCATCCCCCTCTAACTGCTCCCTTCCCAGCAGGTGTCTGTGGCTTCCTGACCTTTGGAGCCAGCGTGGAGCAGGATGTGTTGATGTCCTACCCCTCCAACGACATCCCCATTGCCCTCGCCCGGGCATTCATCATCCTCTGTGTGCTGACCTCCTACCCAATCCTGCACTTCTGCGGCCGGTGAGTGCTGGGAGGAGATGGGAGCCGGCGTGGGCAGGAGGGGATAGCAGCAGGAAGGAACCCCTCCTGGCCTGGTCTGTGCTCGCAGGGCTGTGCTGGAGGGCCTCTGGCTGCGTTACACCGGGGTGACGGTGGAGGAGGATGTGGTTCGGGAGCGGCGGAGGCGCCTGCTGCAGACTGTCACCTGGTTCCTCCTCACCCTCCTCCTGGCCCTCTTCATCCCTGACATTGGCAAAGTCATCTCTGTCATCGGGGGCTTGGCTGCCTGCTTCATCTTCGTCTTCCCAGGTAGGGCATTCCAGGGTGCTGGGATGCTGCTGGAGGTCTCTGGGCTTTGTGTATTGAAGAGGGGAGGAAGCAGTGGCAGAAACCAGGAGGTCTTTGGAGAAGGACAAGTCTCCGTGGGACAGTCCTCACCTTGGTCTAATTTGCCTCTCCTGCCTTTCAGGGCTCTGCCTGATTCAAGCCAAGCTCTCTGAGATCCAAGAAACCAGGGCAATCAGGTAACCAAAACTTGCTTCTTCTCTGCCTGCTTCTCCTGGGGACACTGGGGTGAAGGTCTCCTCTAAGCATAGCCTGTCCTGCCTCTGCAGCTGGTGGGCCTATGTCAGCTACGGCGTCTTCATGGTCACCCTCGGAGCCTTCATCTTCGGACAGACCACTGCCAATGCCATCTTTGTGGATCTCACAGCTTGACTCCTCCTCCAGGCTGGACTGACAATGCCAAGGAGGATGCAGGTTTCCCCTAGGACCCAAGGGCAGCAGGGAGGAGACATGTGGGTGTGTTGGGAAGATCTAAGAGGAGTGTTGTCATCTGGGCTGAAAGAGCCCTACGGTGTTGTAGGGCACCAGGCAGTCAGGCTTCTTCCCTCACCCTGACTCCCTGCTGGAGCCAGAACATTGCTACAGGGAGACCTGAAACCCAGGTCAAGCCCTTTCTGTTCCTCCATGGTAGACATCACTACCTGAAAAAATCATTAAGGGGTCATGATTGAGGTTCCTGAAGGCATGCTGCTGTCGCCTGTGTGCTAGTGGAGCTCTTCTCCACAGCTTCAACTCCTTCAGCTCCCAGCCCTGGAGGGAAGGAGCCTGTCCTGCATAAAGGGATCATAGAATCATAGAATGGTAAGGTTGGAAGGGACCTCAAGGATCAAGGAACTCATAACCATGTTCATCAGGCAGGGTGATATCCATCCCCGTGGTCCTCTGCCAGTTAACTCTGCTTTCCCACTGCTCATCTCACCACTCTCTTGCCCTTACTCCTACATCTTCCTCTGCCTGGGCTGCACTTTCTGTACCAAAGTGGGACCAAGGTTTGTTTTTTGGATGATCAGGATGCCTCCATGGCAGAGACCCACCAGTGCAATGTTTCTCCTGCCAAGGTTTGCTCACTCAACTAGAGAAGGTGCTGTGGCCACATCACAGGCTCACAGGACGTCAGGGGTTGGAAGAGACCCCAAGAGCTCATCCAGTCCAACTGTCCTGCCAGAGCAGGACCAGACAATCTAGCTCAGGTCACACAGGAACACATCCAGACAGGCCTTGAAAGTCTTCAGAGAAGGAGACTCCACAACCTGTCTGGGCAGCCTGTGCCAGTGCTCTGGGACCCTTACAGTAAAGAAGTTCCCCCTTGTGTTGAGGTGGAACCTCCTGTGCTGCAGCTTGCATCCATTGCTCCTTGTCCTATCCTAAGGAGCAAGTGAGCAGAGCCTGTGTCCCCCCCAGCCTGAGCCCCAGCCCTCAGATATTTATAAACATTTATTAAATCCCCTCTCAGTCTTCTCACAGCCTTCAGCTGTATCAGCCAAGCCTCCCAGTTTGGTGTCATCAGCAAACATCGACCTGCTGGAGATACTACACTACAGCAAAGCTTCTTTTCTGGTTTCCAATCCTCTTTTTCCAGGAGGTGTCCAAGGAATGGTACTAGGCCAGGTTTTAGAGGGATGCTTTGGGGCTAAAGCAGTGCTGGTCTGGTTTACATACGTCCCTTGGTCATTTGCACTCTAGCTGGTGTGGCTCTGGGCTGTCCCTCCGTTGCCTCTAAGGATGATTTCACTTCAGCTTTTGCTTGGTTGAGCAGTTCCCCCAGCTGCAGGTTTGGTTAGGGCAGTTAAATGTCCACAGCAAACTGCTTCTTATCAGTCTTTGAGTTCTCTTCCTTGTTTGACTTCTAAAACCCTGGGGGTGGGGGGATTTGTCTGTCACTCTGTGATGAGGGTCCAGCCCAGCTTTCTGAAACACCTGGCTTTACCTTTCCTGCCCCTCCTCAAGGGAGCAGGTCCAGAGAAGGGCAACAAAGCTGAGGAAGGGTCTGGAGAGCAGGGCTGGGGAGGAGCAGCTAAGGGGGCTGTGGGTGTTCAGTTCAGAGAAGAGGATATTGAGGGGAGACCTTTTAGATCTCTACAGCTCCCTGAAAGAAGGTTGGAGCAAGGTGGGGTTGAGCTCATCTCCTAAGGACAAGTGATAGGACAAGAGGAAAAAGCCTCAGCTTCCACCAGGGGAGTTGCAAATGACGAACAGTTTTTTCCCCAAAAGGGTTGTCAAGGCCTGGCCCAGGCTGCCCAGGGCAGTGATGCAGTCCCCATCCCTGGAGGAGTTTCAAGGCATTGGAGATGTGGTGCTGAGGGCTATGGTTTGGTGGTGCCCTGGCACTGCTGGGTGAAGGCCTGGACTTGAAGACCTTACAGGTCCCTTCTAACCAAAATGATTCTATGGTTCTGTGGTCATATGGAAGCAGTCCAGACTCTGGTGGTGGGAAGGTGAACCATGGCATACTCCTGAACCCCCTGGTTCTCTCCCTCTGTGACCAGCAGCAGTGAGTAGGACAGCATCTGAGTGCTTCCTTGTGTGGAAACATTTGGTCTTTCTCTTCCAGACTTGGTGTGTGTAAATGGGGACCTTCCTGCTGCTGCTTGGGATGAGACAGGGAAACACAGATGGAGACAGGAGGCAGAAAAGCCCAAACCACAGCATGGAAGTTTGAGGGTCTGTGTCAAGGCATGAGTCCTTCCTTACTCTCCCAAGGTACCTCCAACCTCCATACCTATAAGTGTTGACAAAAGCAGGCTCTGGTAACCCCTCCTCTTCACCTGGCAATTCAGAGTGGAGAGAAGGAATAAATGTTTGACACTGAGGGTGCTGAGACCTGGCCCAGGTTGCCCCAGAGAGGTGGGAGATGCCTCATGCCTGGAAGATTTCCAGGTGAGGTTGGTTGGGGCTGTGAGCAACCTGCTCCTGTTGCAGATGTCCCCGCTCAGTGCTGTGAGGTTGGACTGGATGAGCTTTAAAGGTCCTTTTCAACTCAAACCATTCCATGATTCTATGGCACTGGCTGCTTCCCAAGCCCCTTGAACCTAGCTCCCATCTGAGAGCAGATGCTGGGGCTTGGGGCAGCCCTTGGCAGAAATAAAGGGGTGCCCATCCCACCATCATCTGGCCCTGCAGACCACCCCTCTGGGATGCAGTGACCACAGGGTTGCCTTCCATGGAGCCCAGCAGAGATGCTGGGAGACTCGGCAGATGCCAATGCCAAGGTGCCTTTCAGTGCCCATCCTCTGTCAGGATGGAGGAGGTTGGGGGACATTTGTGGCTCTGGCTTCCCAGAAGCTGCACAGAGCAGGGGCAGGCGTGGACAGGGTCCTACATCTTGTGATTGTCACCTGAGGAGCTACAACCTTCATCCTCCCAGGGGGGTCCTTGTGGCTGAGGGCAGTAGGGTATGAAGGTGCTGTGGACATCTCTGTGCTTGCCTTACTGCTGCCCTGACTGTTTACAGACAGTGACCTTTGGAACTGTATTTTCTACCTGCAGAAAGTGGAGGGACCTGAACTTAATAAAATTATGTCATGGTGTGTGTAGTGAGTGGGCATGAAGTGGGTTTTGTGAAGCTGGAGAATGAAGATGCTTCTGAGTGGAATGCAGGGGTGAAGCTGTGTCCCTGAAACACCATCCCACCTCTCTGAACTTCAGGGTGGGTGGTGTGGCACTAGAGATGACTTTAAAGGCTGGCCCTGTGGCAGCTGGTGGAGATTCCCCTGCCAGATGTGAGGTCCCATCACCTTTCTTGAGAAAAAGGCCTGCATGCACCTTGTGAGGTTCAACAAGGCCAAGTGCAAGGTTGCAATGGCCCCTGCCCCTGGGTCGAGGCAGCCCCTACTATCAGTGCATGGTGGGGATGAAGGGATGGAGAGCAGCCCAGAGAAAGGCTTGAGGTTGCAAAGCTGGCACTGAGCACTGCCAGCCCACCCCCAGCCCTGTCCTGGGCCTCAGCAGCATGGGCAGGGTTGGGGATTCTGCTCCACTGCTGAGCTCCCCCACTGCAGTGCTGGCGCCAGCTCTGGAGTCCTCAGCACAGACAGGGACCTGTGGGAGCAGGACCAGAAGAGGTCACAGCAATGCTGGCAGGGTTGGAAGCCCTCTGCTGTGAGACCAGAGTTGGGGGTGTTCAGCCTGGAGGAAAGGCTCCAGGGAGACCTTCTGGTGGCTTTTCAGAGCTGAAAGGGGTCTATAAGAAAGCTGGGTCTCTAAAAGAGGTGGGGACAGTTTTGAGCAGGGCCTCTTGTGACAGGCCAAGGGGTAATGGTTTGATCTGCAATAGGCAGCTTGAGAACGGAGAGAAGGGGAGGCCCAGGTTGCCTAGAGAGGTGGGAGCTGCACCATTGCAGGTCAGGCTGGTTGTGGCTGTTAGCAGCCTGCTCCAGCTGCAGATGTCCTTGCTGCAGGGGCGTTGGGTTGGATGAGCTTTAAAGATTCTTTCCCACCCAAACTATTTATGATTCTGCGATTCCTCAGGCCCTCACATGCCAGTGTACCCAGGGCCGGGGAATGGCAGGGGTAATCCTAGTCGTCCGGATCCTAGCTGTCACCCTAGCTGGAAGGCATAAAGGAGCCGTTTCAGGGTGTAGGATGGCAGCCCCAGCCCCAGGGAGCTAAGGGGCTCCGCTTCCCATCCAGGATCGAGCATGAAAATGCAGAAGGGCGATTTTGCGCAAAATGTCTCCTGCAGAGCCCTGCGAGAGGCTGTAGCCCCGGAATTAAGCGGGAGGACGCAGCGACGGCCAGGGTCGACGCTGCAGCAGCCATGTTACGAGTTTGCAGCTCCCCGAACCGTTCCTCACTCTGCGGCGGGGTATCGGTGACGACGCCAGGCTGCAGCCAACACTTTGGACCGTACCAAGGCCGCGCTGGGGAAAGAGGGTAGCAGCACGGTGCCTGGGCCCGTACCACTGCAGGGGTGGCGAGGCGCGCCAGCCCAGATCGTACCACCCTGGGGGCGTCCCCATGACTCCACGCTCCTTTTGGCGCTCCCCGCCACTTCCTCTTCTCACTCCGCCCCTGAGCAGCGTCCCGCGCTGATTGGTCGGTGGCGGGTACGCATGCGTGCTTCCAGAGGCCCTCTATCACTGGTTGGCTCAAACCTTACCAAGGAGTCCGACAGCTGTCAGCCAATAGGCGCGCAACGCTGCCTCAGCGCGGAGGAGAGGCTGAGGGTGGAGGAGGGGACAGGGCAGAACCTCCCCTCCTCGAGGTCGCGCCGCGCTGGTTGGGTAAGTAGCTCGGTGCCCGGCTCTCTGATTGGTTTAGCTCCCTCCCTGCCTGGCGGGAGGCCCGGCACTTGCCCCGCCCTGCCGCCCCCTCCCCTCCTCTCCGCGCTGCTCCCGCCCCCCCCCGCTGGCGTGCCGCGAGGGGACGGGGGAGGGGAAAGGCCGCGACGTGAGCGCGCGACCCCGTCCGCCATTTTGTAGGGAAACGGCGGATGCGAGAGGATAAAAGCGCCAGTGGCCGCCGTGCGTTATCCTGCTCTGGCTTCCTTTACACCCCCTTGAGGTAAGTGTTGGTTTGCTGCGCTCAGTTCAGTCCCGGNCCTCCCCTCCTCGAGGTCGCGCCGCGCTGATTGGGTAAGTAGCTCGGTGCCCGGCTCTCTGATTGGTTTAGCTCCCTCCCTGCCTGGCGGGAGGCCCGGCACTTGCCCCGCCCTGCCGCCCCCTCCCCTCCTCTCCGCGCTGCTCCCGCCCCCCCCCGCTGGCGTGCCGCGAGGGGACGGGGGAGGGGAAAGGCCGCGACGTGAGCGCGCGACCCCGTCCGCCATTTTGTAGGGAAACGGCGGATGCGAGAGGATAAAAGCGCCAGTGGCCGCCGTGCGTTATCCTGCTCTGGCTTCCTTTACACCCCCTTGAGGTAAGTGTTGGTTTGCTGCGCTCAGTTCAGTCCCGGGCCGCAGGTGGGCTCTGTTTGAGGAGAGGGAGGAGG
>VWZE01007623.1:226430-259044 GCA_013396675.1 Eubucco bourcierii | reverse complement strand
GAGGAGGTTTGGAAGCACCGGAGGCCCCGTGGCGGCGGTGGTTGTGGCGGCGGTGGCCGTGGTGGTTGTGGTTGTAGTGGTGTAGGCCGCGGCGGAGCCAGGAGCCGAGGTGGCGATGCCGGTAGAGGGAGCTCGCCTAGGCCCCTGTTTCCGGGGTCGCTGTAGGGAGAGTGTGAGGCCTGCGTAGCCTGACCTGGCCTGTACCACTCCCCGGCCTGGCCCTCGCCGCTTCGCCGCCGCTCTGTTCTTCAGACAGTGTCCGATCGACAGGAGGAGCAGCTCAGCGAACTCTGAAGGGCTTTCTCTGGGCCCGCGGCTTTCAGGTCGGTGGGTCGTTGCCATCTGCAGGTACTAGTGCAAGAGAGGAAGGCTCTGGCCGTGTTGGCTGCGGGGTGAGCGTTTCCAGGCGGTAGGGAAGTCCTCAGCTTTGCAGCTGTTTTAGTTTCTCTGCCTCCGTCCGCCCACCTCTATAGCGTTGATCGTGGCAGACAGAGCTTTGAGGGACCGTGAGGGCAGCCGGTGTTGGGCCTACCTCCGAGCTTGACTCCGTGGCCTCTGTAAGAGATCAGCATTGTTGTGAGTGGCCCGAAGAGAAAAAACATCCTATAAACCAGGGAGCTGGTTAGTAACCTCCTAACAAAACGTTCCTGCAAACGGCATGGGAGAAACGCTGCTCAGCGCTGGCCTCCGGTTAACATGCCCAGTGGAGTGGACTATCTTAGTTTGAGACTGGAGATAGCAACAGTTGGCTGTTGGGAGAGATTGTGTGTACTTAGAAGTAACTCCTCTGCATGGCTAATTCGGAGTTCTGCTTATGCAGCAAGGTTAGTGAGAAGTCGTAGTTTTAGCTTCAGCAGTCTGTCAACAGTTTGGACTGTATTTATAACAGCAGTGAGATAAGACTGAAAAAAAAATTGAAACCCGGACACAGCCCATTTAATACATCTTGAGCACTCTGCTGTGAGGACAGACTGAGGAAGCCTGGGGGTGTTTAGCCTGGAAAAGGGGAGACTCCAGCCTGCCAGTGCCCGAAGGGATCCTGCAAGAAGGCTGCAGAGAGGCTTTTCTGAGGGTGTGTAGAACAAGGAGGAATGGTTTGAAGCTGATGCAGAGCAGGGTTAGAGTGAAGCTGAGGAAAGAATTCTTCAGTGTGAGGGTTGTGCGACTGAAGCAGGCTGCCCAGGGAGGCTATGGCTGCATTTTCCCTAGAGGTGTTCAAGGCCAGGCTGGATGAGTCCTTGAGCAGCCAAGTCTAGTTGAGAGGTGCCCCTGTTGATAGCAGGGGGTTGAAATAGATGATCTCTGAGGTCCCTTCCAACCTGAGCCATTCATGATTCTGTGATCTGGCAGCAGGCACTGCCCTCTGGCTGGATTTGGGATGCTGATTGGCCACTCTCTGGCACTAAACAAGACCACACAGCCTCTTGCAGACCTTCCTGAGGCTCCCTCCTCAGGCCTCTCTGTCTTCTAGAAGTTGATTGACACAAATAAGCACTACTTGGCTTGTGAGTTGTTTTCATGAGTCCATGATCAGAGGTTAGCTGAGTGCTGTTGCTGGCTCCCGGGACAGGACAAGGGGCAATGGGCGCAAACTGGCAACCAGGAGGTTCCACCTGAGCAGGAGGAGAAACTTGAGAGGGGTCCCTGCCCATGGCACGGGGGTTGGAGTAGATTATCTGTGAGGTTTCTTCCAACCTGAGCTATTCTGTGATTAAACTATGTCTGAATGCCACTTGTGAGAAGAAAGTATGGATGTCTGCTTTCAGTGGAGCTTTTTAAAGCAGTTAACAAAACCGGTGTGACACAGCAGGACCTGACAAGTCATGCTTAGTTCACACAACCAAAGTATTTCCTGTTTCTAAGGTAACTGCGTTGGTGTTGGCCACAATTATAGGCAGGATGAGTCCACGTGAGGGGTGAGAGCCTTGTGAACCGGAAGCAAACTTCATTGATAATGCATTTGTTTGTCTGTCCTAGATGTGTTGGTGCCTTTTCTGTCCTGATGCTTTTAAGTTTGCTGTTAGCTGTTGAGCGATTCTCCTGACCTGGTGTCTTCAAACCAAACTCTCCACAAGGCAGCTGTCTGCCTACTTCCTCTTAAGAGAAATGCTTGGTCCTGTTTGTCCTTCTAGTCTAGTGCTCCTAGATAATTAGTTAATTTTTAATTGAGGTTGAAGCAGCTGCTCTTGGTGTTTAGTTGAGTAGGTGGAAGAGTATCTGCAAACATAACTTAGGCAGAGTGGTGTTTTGTGACCCTTTGATAGATCATCACTGAGTCACTCAAAACCATATCTGAGGGCATCACTTTTTTAGGCAGGTCACTCTGATTCCGTAACCATCCTCAGCTGTATGAATACTGAGGTTCTATTTTGCCTTTCCTAAAGCAGTTTTTGGGTGGGAAAATATCACAAAACCTTTGAGGACAGGTCCCTACGTTCATAGACTCATAGAATGATCTGGGTTGCAAGGGACCTCCGTAGGTCATCTAGTCCAGCTCTCTCTGTAGTAATTGGGGGTGTTCTTCAGATGAACTTCCCTGAACTTCCTCCAACAGAAACTTTATGCCACAGTTTCTGACTGAATGAAAAGTGGGAAGTTCCTTAGGGATATTTGTAACCAAGTATGAGGGTGATGAGACTGGAATAGGTTGCCCAAGGAGGTTGTGGATATCCATGGAGGTGTTCAAGGCCTGGCTGGATGAGGTGCTGGGCAACCAAGGGTAGTTGAGAGGTGTCCTTTTCCATGGCAGAGGGTTGAAATAGAGTATCTCAGAGGTCGCTTCCAACCTGAGCCATTCTCTGAATCCTGGCTGAGATGGCTGAAAAGGCCTTGTGGTGACTTATGTGTGTCTGATATATGTGAGATGGGTTCCAAACCTGAAACTGAAGTGTATGGAAATAGACATCAGTGCTTAGTTCAGCAGCTGTCTGTACACTAGAGTTCCTGTGTCTAATCTGTATTGTGGCTTCCTGCTCACTGAAATCGTGTGAATTTTCCAGTGCCTGGAATGCTCAGGTAGCTTTTCTCTGTGTAAACTCCTAAACTTCAAGCAGTCAGATTAATCAGGAGCTTATTCTGCTGTGGCTGTGACTTGCACTGCAAGTTTTTTCTCTCTGGGTAGATATCCTGAAATCAACTTAACTGAGGTATGACTCAAAACCTTTCCCTCATCGAGCCCTCCTCACATGGGGACTCTGAGAGCAATCACAGAATGGTTTGGGTTGGAAGGGACCTCCAGAGGTCATCCAGTCCAACCCCCCTGCAGTCAACAGGGATGTCCTTCACCAGATCAGGTTGTTCAGAGCCTTGTCGAGCCTCATCTTGAGTATCTCCAGGAATGGGGCCTCAACTGCCTCCCTGGGCAACTTGTTGCAATGTTCCACCACCCTCATGGTGCAGAACTTGTTCTTCACATCCAGTCTGTATCCGCTCTGCTCTCATTCAAACCATTGCCCCTGGTCCTGTCCCTCCAGGCCTTTGGGAACAATATCTTTCCGTTCTCCTTGTAGCCCCTTCAAGTACTGGAAGGCTACCCAAAGGTATCTCTGGAGCCTTTCCTTCTGCGCACTGAACACCCCCAGCTCCCTCAACCTGTCCTTGTAGCAGAACTGCTTCAACCCCCTGAGCATTTTCGTGGCCTCCTCTGAACTCCTTCAGGTTCAGGTCCTACTTCTGTTGAAGACTTCAGAGCTGGAAACAGCACTGCAGGTAAGATCTCACCAGAGCAGAGCAAAGGGGCAGAATCACCTCTTCATCATCTGGCCATGCTACTCTGATGTTTTTTTTGACGGGAATTTAGAACCTCAATCAACAAATGCATTGCTGTTTCCATCACTTGAGCCATTTTATCCTCCACATGCAGTACACATAGCCTAAATTGTTGAAACCCAGTGAAAGTCGTTAGTTAACCTCTGCAAAATCCTAAACAAAATCAGAGTTTGTCTTAAAGTACTTTAGAAATTAACTTTCCTTTTGGCTGTTTCCAAATTTGTGGAAGATTTGAGGTTTGTATTCTTCAGGAAGGCTTAGTTGCCTCTAGTGATCTGCTTCTGCTTAGTAGAGGGCTTTTGGTATTACTTAGTTCCATGTTGACTCTCTGTTTTATCATGTTTGGGTTCTTGCTTTAAATTGCATCATATTTATATTTTAATAACCCGGCTGAACTCTGCTGTTGAAAAGAAACTGCTGAAAATAGATACCAAGTGTTATGCTGATGAGGATCAAGGTGCCAAAACACTTGGCACCTATTTCAGTGCTAAATATTTTGTTGATGGGCTGTTGATTTCCCGAAGCTTTCAGGCTGTGTAGTACCTTAGATTGGGGGAAATATTCTTCTCCCTCTTGGAAAAAAATCAGCAGTGTTGCACACTCTAAAATGAGAATATGTTAAAAGCTACCCAGTCCCATGGCTGTATCTTATGATCTGTCAATGCAAACAGTAAATTGAAGTTGTTCTGATAAAATCCTTCCAGCCGAGTCCTGACTTCTCTGTATCTCTGAAGACAGCAGGTTTGCCTCAGAGACTGAAAGCTTCTTGAGTTGTTTAGGCCACTGTAGGGACATTCATTCCCACTGAGAATATATCCATCTAAAAATAAAGTCAGCTTTGCATAGCCTTCATAGCTTTCTTAATGAGTGCTCTAGAATTTGGATTTTAGCCTTCCCTGGGTGATTGGATGTACCCCTGTGCTTCTGCCTTCCCTTAATTACTCTGCTTCTGCATCCTACTGTCAGCTTGCACCACTTGAACCGCTGACCTGCTCTGAGTCTGGTGCTGGTGAGAGGTGCTGAGTTCTGTCTGTCAGGATACATTCCATGCAAACCATATATTTAGAACATAAATAGGAAACTATTTCCTTCTCTTATTGTCTTCTGACCTTGAGGCTGCCTCTTGTGCCACTTCCTTGGAAGGGAAAATCCCCTTTTGACACCAACTTCGGTTCTCACTGCCAGTGTTTGGAATTTAAAAAGTGCTTCAGGCATGTTAAAGGTGGTAGTTCCTGGATGAAGAGAGTCATGGGATGGTCAGTGTCAGTGACCTGTAGGAATAATCCGGTTTAGGACTGATTCCCACTCAAGAGTTCAATGTCTGAAAGGCAAAACAGGGGTCACAACAACCCTCCCAACCCCAGGTTTGGGAAAGAGTGGCTGGGAATTGCCTGGTAGGAGCAGAGCTGGATGTGTTGACTGGAGATGAGCCGTCGTTTGCCCATGTGGCCAAAAAGACTGATAGCAACCTGGTCTGGAGCAGCTGTAGTGTGGCCAGTAAGCACTAGGACAGTACTGGGCACTGGTGAGGCCACACCCTGAGTGCTGTTTGGACCTCTCCCTCCAAGAAGGACGTTTTGGTGCTGGAGCAGGTCCAGGGAAGGACTGTAAAGCCGATGAACAGCCTGGAGAACAAGTCTGGTGAGGAATGACCAAGGGACCTGGGGCTGTTTAGCCTGGAGAAAAGGAGGCTGAGGGGAAACCCCCTTGCTCTCTCCATCTCCCTGAGTGGTTGGAGCCAGGTGGGGGTTGGGTTCTCCTCAAAAAAAACCCAAACAAACCAAAAAAAACCCAAAAAACCCTCCCCAAAAAACGAGTAATAGGACAGGAAGAAGTGGCCTTAAACTGTACCAAGGGAGGTTTAGGTTGGACGTTAGAAGAAACTTCTTCACTGAATGGGTTCTCAGACTGGAAGAGGCTGCCTGGGGAGGTGGCCGATTCCCCAACCCTGGAGGTGTTTAAGAGCTATGTAGATGCGGTGCTGAGGGACATGGTTTAGGACCAGACTTGGTAGACAGTGATAATGATTTGACCTGATGATCTTAAAGGTCTTCCTGAACCAAACCAATTTAGTGATTCTAAAAGCTTGATTTTGGGGTGGAGTAGGTGTGATTGCTGAGCTCTTCTTACTGCTCTTAGGAACAATAGCCAAAGAAATGTGACCTGTCCTGGAGGCCTGCAAGGCAGTATCTGAAAGCTCTATTACAGCCTGTACAAGCAAACAGAAGTTTGGGTTCTGTTCTTGAGTCCTGAGTTCAACCAAGCTCATGAATTCTTCGGGCTGGTTTCTGGAGTAAGGAGCTCTGCCAGGGGCTGATTTTGCCTTGGTAGCTGGTGGAGGGATGCCTTGAGTGGCTGTAAGCACTGCCAGAAATCACAGCAAACCTTTCTCAGAGGCTTTCTGTTCCCCTGGTAGGTAAAACCTTACCAGTAAGAACAACTCGGAAAGTGTCTACTTGCTATGCCTGGTGACACTTTCTCTGGATTTCACCATAAGCAGAACTGAATTGCTAAAACCCCATAAAACACCAGCACTTGGGTACTGTACTACTGCTGCTTTTCTACCTAGTCCCTCGTCTATGAAACTGTTCTGTAGTCCAGGGGGATTTGAGTGTGTAGCAGTCACGAATTCTAGCCTGTCAGGTGCACAGCAAAGAAAACCTGGCAGTTTACTCTAACTCTCCTTGCTGCAGTCTTAAACATTCTCTGAAATACTTTCACAGCATAATTTTGGTTGGACAAGACCTTTCAGGTTATCAGGTCCAACCGGTAGAGCCTTGGCATTGGTGAATACATTCACTATTACTGCTCGAAAATGGCTTTTCCAAGAGAAGAGGAGGGGTTTGCACAAATAGGATTCTAAGTAGCTTCTGGGTTGTCTGTGGCATAACAAAAAGTCTGGAAGTTGATATTTTTTTATCGTCTTTACAGGTACTTTACCACCTTTTATTTAATAAACTTTCCAAAGGGCAACAAATTTGCTAGGCTTATGGGATTTGTTGCTTCTGATCACAGGATATTAGGGATTGAAAGGGACCTCTGGAGATCTTTCAGTCCAATCCCTGACAGAGCAGGAGCACAGAATCTAGTACAGGTCACACAGGAACACATCCAGACAGGGCTGGAAAGACTCCAGAGAAGGAAACTCCACAACCTCGCTGGGCAGCCTATGCCGGGGCTCTGGGACCCTTACAGTCAAGAAATTCTTCCTCGTGCGGAGGTGGAACTTCTGTGCTGCAATTTCCATACCTTGATGCCCTTGTCCTATGCCAGGGCACAAGTGAGCAGAGGCTGTCCCTGTCTCTCCCTTCCTGACCCCCAACTATTGACAGACATTGCTCAGATCCCCTCTCAGCCTTCTCCTCTTCAGACTCTCAGCCCTAGGGCCTGACATGTCCAGACACACTGCTGCAGGTCTTCTCAGCTGCTTTGCCCACAATTCTGTGCCTGCCAAGTTCACACCTAACCTCTGCCATCCATCTCCATGATGAGGCAGGAATCACATGCTAGTGGTTTGGGCTGCCTAGCCAAAGGCAGGGAAGCAATAAATTTTCTTCTGAAGAAAGAGTTCTTCAGAGTCTTGGCACGAAGCCTGGGGACCTTTGTGTTTTGAGCAAGAGCAGCTTTGAAACAGACTCTCCAGAGTCCACCTCTGATAAATTACAGTGCTGCTCCTGGGGGCAGCTGTATGGCTTCCTCCCATCCTCCTCAAGCTCCTGGGTTATTCAAGGCTTACTTTGGGATCAGACTTGATCACATTATCAAGCTGGAATTTAACAGCTGAGGTGTCAAGTGCCAAATTTGGTGTTGTCATAAAGATTCATTATGCTGGCAGGCTCTGCTCCCTGAAAACTGTCTCAGGATGAGCCAAATGTTGGAGTTGGTTTGCATTTCTTTGTGTTGCTCAGCCACAGGTTTTGGTGTGTGGAGTTGAGTGCAGCAGTGGCTACTGAGGCAAAATATGCAGACCTGGTTTAAAAAAAAACCCTTTTTTTTTTTTGTGCATTTAAACTTGTGATTGGTGGTCTGAATGCTACTGACCTCTCATTGTTGCTATATGGTAACTAAGTCATGTTATACTTCTTGGTTTCTTCTTCCTCACAGTCCTGGAAGGGTGGGTAGTCATCCTCTGTCAGACTGGTAAAACAGGAATGAATAAATGTGGTTGGGTAGTGTGAAAACAGCTGAGCTGGAGGTAGGAAGACTTACATGACACTGCTTTTTCTTAGTGGCCTTAGCAGGCATTGAGGACCTGGAGGAGGTCCAGAGAAGGCCAGCCAAGATGAGTGAAGGAAGGATCTGGAGAACAGGACTGGTGAGGAGCAGCTGAAAGACCTGTGCATAGAAGGGCAACAAAACTGGGGTCTGGAGAAGAGCAGCTGAAGGAGCTGGGGTGGTTTAGCCTGGAGAAGAAGAGGCTGAGGAGAAGACCTCAATCTCTGCAGGTCCCTGAGAGGAAGTTTTAGTGAGGTGGAGTTGAGTTCTCCCAAGGAGCAACTGAAAAGGCAGGAGGAAATTGGCTCAAATTGCACCAGGATGGATATTAGAAGAAACTTCTTCACTGCGGAGTTTTTGAGTGCTGGAAGAGGCTTCTCGGGGAGGTGGTTCAATCCCCATCCCTGGAGATGTTTCAGAGAGGTGATGCTGAGGGCCATGGATTAGCAGCAGCCTTGGCAGAGCTAGGGAATGGTTGGACTTGACAATCCTAAAGGTCTTCCAACTGAAACAATTCTATGTCAAATGGGTTGTGTAAGTTAAACTAT
Source organism: Eubucco bourcierii (assembly GCA_013396675.1). Classification (NCBI taxonomy): domain Eukaryota; kingdom Metazoa; phylum Chordata; class Aves; order Piciformes; family Ramphastidae; genus Eubucco; species Eubucco bourcierii. The sequence continues at coordinate 250,513 of VWZE01007623.1, read as the reverse complement.
CAAGTGTGTCTGCATTAACAATTTCTGTGTTAAAAATTACTTATTTTTGGTGACTTTTCATTTTAGCAAAAGAGAAGGAAAAAGCTCTGAGGCAAATTTAACATTGTGTTCTGGTGATAGCAGAAACCACAACCTGTTCTTAACTTCATGTAAATGTAAAGATTTTTTTTCTTTTAAGTAATTAAAAGAAAAAGATTATTTTTCTTTAGTAGGTTTGTGGGGTTTTTTGGGTTGGTTTTTTTTTTTTTTTGTTTTTTTTTTTGTTTGTTTGTTTTTTTTAATTAAAAGAAAGAAAAACCAAACCAAACACCCCCAGAGCTTTCAACTATTTGCTGGTGCTCATAGCAAGTTGATAGGAGCACCTCAGAGCTGTAGAGCTGCTACAGGACCGAAATCTTCTGTCTGTCTTCTTTCAGGTGCCATGTTTCAGAACAGAGGAAGACAACTGAGAAAGAAGAGCTGAAGAAAAATACCACAGAATCAGATACAGGCTAATTGGGGGACAAACAATTAACCTGTCTCTGAGGTGACTAAAGGGGAATAATGGTGATTTTGCGCCGGGCTCGGCCGCCTGCTTCCGCCCCAACCAGCAATGAATCTTGACTCGCTCTCGCTGGCCTTGTCTCAAATCAGCTACCTGGTGGACAATTTAACCAAGAAAAACTACCGAGCCAGCCAGCAGGAAATACAGCATGTGAGTAAACTCCTGGGGCTCTGAAGGATCTTGGAAAGAGGGGAGGTGGGGGGAAATGTCAACTGGGAGCTGCTTTTCTGATCTGAGTTGTGCTCTGTGGTACTGTTACCTGCTGCTGCTCTCTGCAGCCTGACAATCGCTGCTCCCCTGTCTGATATTCCTGCTGGATCATGGAGTACAGCAGCTCAAAGCTGAGACCAGTGTTAACTTGATAGTGGAGTAGTAGGATTAGCTACTACTAGTAGTAGGGTTAAATTACTACTGAGAGAGGTTGTAGAGTCTCCTTCTCTGGAAACATTCAAATGTACTCAAGCTAGAGGAGGGGAGATGGAGATTAGCCATTAGGAAGCAGTTCTTCAGCATGAGTGTGGTGAGAGACTGGCACAGGTTGCCCAGGGAGGCGGTGGAAGTTTCATAGAATGGTTTAGGTTGGAAGGGACCTCAAAGATCCATTTCCAATCCCCCGACATAGGCAGGGACACCTCCCACTAGAACAGGTTGCTCAATGCCTCATCCAACCCAACCTTGAACACATCCAGAGAGGGAGCATCCACAACCTCCCTAGGCAGCCTGTTCCAGTGTTCCACCATCCTCACTTCTTCCTCATCCCTGGATGCTTTTTAAGGCCAGGCTGGATGTGGCTCTGAGCAACCTGCTTTAGTGTGAGGTGTCCTTGCCCATGGCAGGGGGTTGGAGCTGGATGGTCCTTGGGGTCCCTTCCAACCCTGACAATTCTGTTAACTGGAGGGTGCTGTGCAAAGCTTTTCTCAGCCCTTCAAGTGAAGTCTTCAGCATTTGGACATTCCACAAGACACTGGCTGGGAGAGGAGGGAAAAATCTGTTAATTTACTGTCCAGAGTTGTTGTCTGGAAGCACAAACTCGTGCTTACCACATCTGAATGCTTTCACTTACCTCTGATGAAAGTTTTTAGCTCATCTCAATCACAGAAGTGTGGTGAAGCCAAGGTAACTTTTTTTGGCCCTGACTTTTCTGAAAGCAGGCAGACTAACTGCAGATTGGAACCCACCTATCTAAGAATTCTACCAAATCCATAGATCCATAGAATGGGTTGGGCTGGAAGGGACCTTAAAGATCATCCAGTTGGCAGGAACACCTCCCGCTAGCCGAGGTGGCTCTAATTTGATACTATTTGGGGAAGAATTCTGGTTTAACAGACTCAAGCCTTTGACTTGCAGCATGGACTGAAAAGTGTTACCTGCAGTTGAGTGCTTAAGAGGAAGTGAATGTTACTGAGCCAGTTTTAGAAACTGGTTTAGCTCAATTCCCAGCAGACAGCTGGGCCAGTTAAATTTTTGTTTGCCTTACACCAGAGCAGTCCTGCAGTGATTTGGATCAGATTAGGAGGGCAGAGGTCTTAAGCTGAGGGAGTTTCTGTTAACAGCCAACTCCTTAGTGCATTCATTGCTTATCTTGAGGTGATAAGGGGTGATAGCAGCAACATCCACTGCTTCAAACCCTAGTCGCTGCTTAAAGGGATTTCATGACTCATGGAGATGGAATACAGCTTTTGTAATTTTTTTGCAGGGGCAGTACTTGCAGGGGGCTCCTGTGAGGTCACTCTGGTGGACCAGAGTGAGACTGATGCATGATTTACAGATCACCTACAGAAAGGGTCGTAGACATTGCTTTGGCACAAGATAAGGCTGGGCTGCCATTCAGGTGCAGTACAGATCTCTAAGTGGCAGATGATTCCTTACCCTTCATGATAGGCCTCTTCAGCTCCCTGTGCTGAGAAACTGGAAGAGGTCTGTGGAAATTCTTTTGTGGTTTTGGTTTAAGATAGTTCTAGGATTTCAGGACTTAATTGTTCAAATTTCCATCATCCCTTTTAACTTTACTTTTCATCTTGTTCATAGCACCAAAGTAGCTCCCTAAAAGATGGATCCAGTGTCATGTCAGTCTGTTGCAAATCTAAATCTGTTTAGTTTAGATTGACTAAATGTTTCCTGAAGCCTGAGCTAACCAACAGACCTCATGGTCAGTTCAGTTTTGCTGCCTTATGCACCAATCTGAGTGTCTTCCTACTAATCCTGATGGGGATGGCTGCCCTCAAGAATGGTGCTGGAGTGGGCCGTTGAATCTGGAATGATATCTCACAAGCGCATTTGTTCCAACCTTTCCTCAAGAAGCAGAACCATATCCAACTGGGATATTTCTTTCCAATAGAACAAAACTTGACAGCCCCTGGAATCAGTGAGCTGCGAGGGAGAGGGAAGCTGAGTGTCAGAAAACAGCAGGAGGACTGAGATGAGAACAGTCAGAAGCAGCAGAGCAGGAGCAGACAGGGCCTAAAGCAGTGCTGTTTGTCTTCTTGCACAAACAAACTCCCAGCAGACAGGGATGTTTGTGATCCACTGAAGCAGTGAGTTGTTTGGAGGGAGGCAGAGCACAGGCATAGTTTATACTGGCACGTGTCCTGTCTGTCCTGCAACTAGAAACAGGGAAACAATAGCAAAACATTTGCCAACAGAGGAAGGTTGGATTTTTTGGTAGCTGCTGCTGTTTGGGCAGTAGAGGTGATGAAGTGACTTAGAACTTCTGCCAGTGTGGACTTTATTAAAACCAAATAATACTGTGCAGGTAGCTGGAGGTTAATGAAAAGAATAAGCACTGGCAGAACCTGGAGGTGGGACTGATTGCACCATCAGCAAGTTTGCAGATGACACCAAGCTGAGTGCTGGTGTTGATACACCAGAGGGGCAGGAGGGCATCCAGAGGGAGCTGGGCAAGCTGGAGAGGTGCCCAGGTGAATCTCATGAGATTCAACAAGAACAAGTGCAGGGTTCTGCACTTGGGCTGGAACAGTCCTTGCTGTCAACACAGGCTGGGGGAGGAGATGATAGAAAGCAGCCCTGAGGAAAAGAACTTGGGGTGCTGGTGAATGAGAAACTGGACAGAAGCAGGCAGTGGGATCTTGCAGCAGAGAAGGCAAATCACATCCTGAGCTGTATCCAAAACTGCATTGCCAACAGATCCAGAAAGCTGATTCTACCACTGTGATCTGCTCTGCTGAGACCTCAGCTGCAGTGCTGTGTCCAACTCTGGAGCCCTCAGTATAGGAAGAACCTGGACCTGATGGAGCAGGTCCAGAGGAGGCCATATGATCAGGGAGCTTGGAGCAGCTCTTCTGTGAGGACAGGCTAAGGGGGCTGGAGGTGTTCAGCATGGAGAATAGAAGGCTCCAGGGAGACCTAAGAGCAGCCTTTAAGTAGCTGAAGGGGCTACAAGAAAGCTGCAGAGAGACTGTTCCTAAAGGCCTGCAGTGACAGAACCAGAGGCAGTGGTTTGAAATGAGAGCAGAGCAGATTTAGATTGGATGTTAGGAATAGGTTTTTTTCTAGGAGGGTGGTAGAACACTGCAACAGGGTGCCCAGGGAGATGTTTGAGGCCCCATCCTACTGAAAGTGAGGCTCAACAGGGCTGTGAGCACCCTGATTTAGTTGAGGATGTCCCTGATGAGTGCAGGGGGTTTGGATGGGATGACCTTTGGAGATCCCAACCCAGACCATTCTATGATTCACACAAACTGAGGTAGCCAAGAGTTAAACTCGAGGCAGATGAGAGAGGGTGCTAAGGAAAACTGATATTGTGATGCAGTAAGGAGAGATAGGTGTTGCACTCCTCATCTGCAGATAATCTGTTTATCATTGAGGTGCAGAATTCAGTTGAATGAGTTTTAATGACCCAGGATGGACTGGGGAGAAGCTTTCAGCTACAGATATTGACCTCTCTTTGGGGTTAAAGCTGAGTAAGTTTGAGATTAACTTGTTTCCTGCCATCTGAAGAAACACTTGCTCTGAAAGAGGAAATATTCAGACTAAATAGAATGAAGAAATGTTTGACACTGAGGCTGGTGAGATCCTGGCCCAGGTTGCCCAGAGAGGTGGGACATGCCCCAAGGCTGGCACCACTGCAGGTGAGGTTGGTTGTGGGTGTGAGCAACCTGCTCCAATTGCATATGTCCTTGTTGAGTGCAGAAGATTGGACTGAATGACTTGGACAGGTCCTTTCCAACACTGGAATAGTGACAATCAAGTCAGTCCTGACCAGTAGACAGGATAGAAGCTGCCTGGAAAATCGCCCATGATGCTGTGGGGTGAGTTCTTCCTGCACAGACAAAACACAGGAGTATACACTGCATCAGTGATGTGCTTCTGGGGAGTTACGGAGACTGTGGGAATTCTGGGCTGCTTTCATGGCAGAGAAGCTTGAAATCATCCTCTAGATGACAGGAAAACCCCTTTTTTATTTAGCTTTTTGAATATGAAATGTGCAGCTTCTGTGTCAGTGACTTGAGCCTAGATTCCTTCTCTCTCTCTTTATACTTCTCGCTTTCAGATAGAGTTAGCTTGGTTTCCAAGTTACTGATTAAAAAGAACATGCTTAGCAGTTTTGTTAAGACTCTAATGACTTGACCACTAGAAGGACATTGCCTCTTCTCCCACTCTGCTCTGCCCTAGTGAGGCCACACCTGGAATATTGCATCCAGTTCTGGGCTCCCCAGTTCAGGAGGGACATGGGTCTGCTGGAGAGAGGCCAAGGGAGGGCTACAAGGATGCTGCAGAGACTGCAGCACTGCCTAATGAGGAGAGGCTGAGAACTAGTGTGGAGGGGAGAAGGCTGAGAGGGGATCTGAGCAATGTCTGTCAATAGCTGGGGGTCAGGGAGGGAGGGACAAGGACTACCTGTGCCTGCTTGTGCCCTGGGACAGGACAAGGACAAGGGATGGAAACTGCAGCACAGGAAGTTCCACCTCAACAGGAGGAAGAACTTCTTGACTATGTGGATCCCAGAGCCCTGGCACAGGCTGCCCAGAGAGGCTGTGGAGTCTCTTTCTCTGGAGCCTTTCCAACCCTGTCTGGATGTGTTCCTGTGTGACCTGTACTAGATTCGGTGCTCCTGCTCTGGCAGGGGTGTTGGACTGGAAGCTCTCCAGAGGTTCTTTCCAACCCCTAACATCCTGTGACCTCTGTGTCCATAGTACCAGGCCTAGATCTTGCTCCGTTTAACAACTGTTTGCTACCAAGTTGTGTTTTTTTGGCTACTCTGCTGCAGATTGTGAACAGGCACGGTCCCGAGGCAGACAGGCATTTACTACGCTGTCTATTCTCCCACGTGGATTTCAGTGGCGATGGTAAAAGCAGTGGCAAAGATTTTCATCAGGTACAGTTTGACATCTCCTTTGTTTTTCGTTGTTAAAAAGCTACCGTTTGATCTACTCCAGTTGAAACACAAAGGCAGGCTGGAGGTAGGAGCTTCAAAGAAGCTTATTTTCTGGTATGTGGCCTTCCAGTTTCAACGATTGTTTTCCAGTCCTTGGGTCAGAAGACAGCAAATTGTTGTCTGACTCTTACAATTGCTCTTTCTACCACATGCAGTTTTCAATTCTGAAAGCTTTGCTTTGTCCTTTAAAATGTTATTACCCACATCCACTAATTGGCAGTTCTGCTGCTGGCTATGTCTATCCTCAGGAATGGTTTTTATCATGAAAAAATTTGGCCAGAGACTTCTTAAGCTCCTAAATCGAATATCCTTCAATTTTCTATTACAGGGTTTGAGGGTACTTAGAGAAACTGAAACATTGCTTGGGAGTGGAGAATGTTTAATCACTTCATTGCAGGTGTGAGTGGGTTTGACCACTTCTTAGTCTTTAAACAAATTAAACCCAAGGGAAAAAAGTCATTGGTGATCATTTGGGCCCTTAGAGGACTTAAACACTTTCTTTTTTGTTTCATTTTAACTGCACACAGTGAACAATAGAAGTCTTCTATTGTCCTGTTCCAGAGTAATAGAAATGTTCAAATTGTTTTCTTCTTTTCAGACTCAATTTCTGATCCAGGAGTGTGCGTCGCTGATCACAAAACCAAACTTTATCTCGACGCTGTCCTACGCCATTGACAATCCGTTGCACTATCAGAAGGTTTGTGAATGTCATGAAGGAGATCCCCAAGGGCTTGAAATTTTGCCAGAGGAGGTTTGGCTTGGAGATGAGGAGTGATTTCTTTCCTGCAAGAATGGACAGGCACTGGAACAACCTGCATAGGGAGGTGGAGTCACTGTCCCTGGAAGCGGAGTCACTGTCCCTAGAAGTGTTGAAGAAACTATAGATGTGGTTCTTGAGAATATGGTTTAATGGTCATGGTAGTTGGTTTATGGTTGGACTTGACGTATCATAAAGATGCTCAAGGTGTTGGAGCACCTCTGCTAAAAACAGGCTGAGGGAGCTGTGGTTGTTCAGCCTGGAAAAGAGAAGGCTTCAAGGAGACCTCAGTGCTGCCTGTCAGTACCCAAAGGAGCTACAAGAATGCTGCAGAGAGACTGTTCCCAAAAGCCTGCAGTGACAGGACCTGGGGCAATGGCAGCAAACTGGAGCAGAGCAGATTTAGATTTAGATGGGGTCTTAGGAGCAGGTTCTTTACTATGAGCGTGGTGGCACACTGCAACAGGTTGCCCAGGGAGCTGCTCTGCTATGAGGACGGACTGAGAGTTGGGCTTGTTCAGTTTGGAGAAGGAAAGGCTCCAAAGAGACCTTACTGGGGCTTTCCAGTATCTTAAGGGGACTACAGGAAAGCTGGGGAGAGACTTTTTAGGGCGAGGGGAGGGATAGCACTGGGGGGGGAATGGATCCAAGCTAGAGGAGGGAAGGTTTAGATTCTTCTCCATACTAACCACCCCCAACTCCCTCAACTGCTTCTCCCCAGACCTGTTCTCCAGACCCTTCCCCAACTTTGTTGCCATTCTTTGAACCCTCTTGAGCTCCTCAGTGTCCTTCTGGGAGTGAGTGGCACAAAACTGAACCCAGGATTTGAGGTGTGGCCTTTACCACTGCCCAGCCCTAGTCCTACCAGCCATGCCATTGCTGATCCAGGCTAGGATACTGCTGACCTTCTTCCCTACCTGAGGACACCACTGGCTCATCTTCAGCTGCTGTCGACCAATACCTCCACGTCCTTTTCTGTTAGGCAGTTCCCAACCGTTCTATCCCAAGCCTGGGGCATTCCTCAGGTGATTGTAACCCAAATGAGGGACTCAGCACTTGGCCTTGTCAAATCTCATCCCACTGGCCTTGGCCCTTTGATGCAACCTGGACAGGTACCTCTGTAGAGCCTCCAGACTCTCCCAGCCAGCTTGTTGTCATCTGTAAACTCAAGGAGGGTGCATTGGAGATGTTTGGTTAGTCCAGCAGAGAATAGTTACTAATACCCAGATCTGCAAATGTCTGGAATTATAGGAATATAAGACTTAATCCCATTACAGCTTCCAATTAACTCTCCTTATCTCTTTCAGAGTCTAAAGCCTTCACCCCATTTGTTTGCCCAATTGAGTAAAGTCATCAAGTTAAGTAAAGTTCAAGAGGTAGGTGAACACTTCATTCCACGAAGTATTTTAATGGGTGGGTTGAGTTTTTTTTTTGGTTCAAGATGTTAGAAAGGATGATGTCCGCTTATGATCCTGTTTGATCTTGCTTGTAGGTGATTTTTGGTCTCGCTCTACTGAATTCTTTCAGCTCAGATCTACGAGGTTTTGGTAAGTGAAGCTTGCAGAGTGCTGCAGCAAGGACATCTTTTTACTTTCTAGAGGGCTGGATGAGTGTCTGTGTAACCTGAGTGACACGAGACCTTGCAGTTGGTGGTGCCACTGAAGTTTTAAAGTTAAATGGAATTACAGGGGCACAGTTTGGTTCTATCTGAAGGTCCCTTGCTAGATAGTGAACCAAATGGAGGTGCTGTGTAGCTGTCTGTCAGTAATTGAGTTCTGAAGTAGGGCTGATGAGACTTGTGTTTAAACCTGTACTCCAGTGGTAATCAAATTCAGATGGAGGGAACATTACCTAACTAAAAGAACCTTCATATGAAAAAGAAAAGTCAGGTTTTGACTCTACCCTCTTGTCTTCAAAGCTGCCCAGTTCATCAAACAGAAACTCCCGGATCTCCTGCGCTCCTACATTGACGCAGACGTCAGCGGAAATCAAGAAGGTGGCTTCCAAGATATTGCAATAGAAGTCCTGCACCTTCTCCTCTCCCATCTCCTTTTTGGACAGAAGGGAGCCTTTGGGGTGGGACAGGAACAAATTGACGCTTTCCTCAAAACATTACGTAGAGGTGAGTGTGGGGGTGCTGGGGGAGCTCAGTGCAGAGCTGCCAGTGGAGTTTTGGAGTTTGCTGGCTTGTTGAGGCTACTGCTGGAATGCTGGGGGTGTGTGTGTACTTGTTGAAGGAATAGTCAGGAAATTTTCGTCACTCTCAGCTAACAGAATGATAACCATGGGGTTACAGAGTGTTTTTCAGTGAGCAGTGGTTGGGTGTTTTGAACAGTTGTGATAAATAAGCATGAAGTAGAGGGGTGTTGGATCTTGGCTGCTGGTTGTGGACTTCACAGAACCACAGAATTGTCAGGTTTGGAAGGATCATCCAGTTCCAACCCCTTGACATGGGTAGGGACACCTCACACTAGATCAGGTTGCTTAGAGCCACATCCAGCCTGGCCTTCCAGGGATGAGGCTTCTACCATCTCTCTAGGCAGCCTGTGCCAATCTCTCACCATCTTCTTGCTGAGGAACTTCTTCCTAATGCCTGTTCTAAATCTACCCTCCTCTAGCTTGGCTTCATTCCTCCCAAGTCCTATCACTACTTGACACCTTAACAAGTGCCTCAACAGCTTTCTTGTAGCCTCTTTCAGATACTGGAAGGCCACAATAAGGTCTCCTTGGTGCCTTATCTTCTCCAAACTGAAAAACTTCCAACTCCCTCAGCCTGTCCCCATAGCAGAGCAGCTGCAACCCTCTGATCAGCCTTGTGGTCCTTCTCTGGACACATTCCAGTACCTCCAGACCTTTCCTGTCACTGGGCTCCAGAACTGGGCACAGGGCTCCAGGTGGGATCTCACCAGAAGATGCAGAGGGGCAGAATCCCCTCCCTTGCCCTGCTGCCCACACTGCTCTTGCTGCAACCCAGGCTCTGATGGGCTCTCTGGGCTGCAAGTGCACATGAGAAGCTCACATTGAGCTTCTCATCCACCAGCACCCCCAAGGCCTTTTCAGGGATGCTCTCAAGCCAGTTACTGTTCAGTCACTCCTTCAGGTACTTGAAGACCACAATAAGGTCTCTTCAGAGCCTTCTCTTCTCCAAACTGAACAACCTCAACTCTCTCAACCTGTCCTCATTACTAAACTTCACTAAAGCAAGGCAGTGCACTGTGTTTGAAACACTTGGACTCCTTACACTATATGGATCATAAATTACCACTTATGACAGGGAGGGTTTAAACACCGATTGGTTTATTTTGGAGACAAATCTGTGAGGAATCACTGGCACAGTGAGGGAAGGGCTACCTGGAAGCTGCAATAGTCATTATATAGGTACCAGGGGCCACTATTAATATCCCTTTTCAAAATAACAATGTTTGCTGTTAAACCCTTAAGGAGTTTGCACACAAACTACCTGAATTTAACTCAACCCACTCCTTTGTTCTGCACAGACCTAGGGGAATGCAGCCTTATACAACAACAAAATCTTCATTTGGTTAGAGTCAAACTTTTTGGTTTATCCTTTAGCAAAGTGGTCTGTTAGCATCTCTTAACTCCCCTCACTCTGCTTTGGGAAATTGGGAACTCTGCTCTAAATGGTTGGAAACATTATATATGCAATGCTGTCTCAGGAAGATGCTCCTGTAAAGTGTCCTTAGTGCTTTCCACTGGGAGTAGAACCCCCATCCATGTATCTGATCCCCTTGGTCTCCACTTGCTTCCCTGGAAGGAAGAAGGGAGCATTGTCCCTTTCCATGCCCAAGTGCCTGTTTTGGATTTGCTGCACTGCTTAGCCTCAGGAGCAGATCCTTTGTTTCTTAGTACTTGTTGAGCTAGAGGAGAGGCTTTTGCTGCACTACTGGGTTGTTTCCTGCTGTCTGTTTCTGATAGTCTAGACCTAAACTTAACCACCAGTGCAGTTGGCAGCCCTTTTGGACAACTGCAGCAAACCTGCATCAACCTAAGTCTCAATCACAGGATGTTAGGGGTTGGAAAGCACATCTATAGGTCTTTGACTCCAACTCCCTGCCAGAACCAGAGCAGAGAATTTAGCACAGGTCACACACGAACACATCCGGACGGGGATGGAAAGGCTCCAGAGAAGGAGACTCCACAACCTCTCTGGGCAGCCTGTGCCAGGGCGCTGTTGAGGTGGAACTTCTTGTGCTGCAGTTTCCATCCCTTGTCCTTGTCCTGTGCCAGGGCACAAGTGAGCAGAGGCTGTCCCTCCCTCCCTGACCCTCAACCCTCAACTATTTACAGACATTGCTCAGATCCTCTGTCAGCTTTCTCCTCTCCAGACTCTGTGCCCCAGGGCTCTCAACCTCTCCTCACCAGGCAGCGCTGCAGTCCGTGCAGCATCCTTGCAACCTTCCCTTGGCTTCTCCAGCAGATCGCTGTCCTCCTGACCTGGGGAGCCCAGAACTGGATGCAGTATTCTAGATGTGGCCTTCCTAGGGCAAAGTAGAGGGGGAGGAGAACCTCCCTCCATCTACTGCCCACACTCTTAATGCTCCCCGGGATCTTGCGGAAGAATATCCAAGTGCCAACAGGGGTCTGGGAGCTGGGATGTTGGGTGAGTAGCCTGGATTTCAGCAGCAGCACGGAAACTACCACAGCATTGAGTTGTTTCAGATAGTCCCTGGCAGACAGCTCTGGTGTTCTGGGGTTTCTGATGCCTTTGTTGTTGTTCTTGCTTTCAGATTTTCCCCAGGAACGTTGCCCTGTGGTGCTTGCACCACTTCTATACCCTGAAAAACGGGACATTCTAATGGACAGGATCCTGCCTGATTCTGGAGGGATAGCCAAAACCATGATGGAGAGTTCTCTGGCAGATTTCATGCAAGAAGTTGGCTATGGCTTTTGTGCAAGGTGTGTAGGCCAGTCCCATTTTCAAACACTTTGGGTGCGAGTGGATTTGGTTCTTGAAACATTAAGTAAAGAACACTTGAACTAAACTAACTAGAACCTCGTTATGTACTATGAGGTCACCTGTTTGAATTCCTGGTTTGTATTTTGCTGCCTTGTAATGTGTGGAGCCTGTCTCTTCAGGTTGTGTAGGATTTTGTCATGGTAAAAAGTGGTAGGGAAAGTATTCAAATTCCTTGTGAAGCTTCTAGAACCATTTGACTCTTAACCCCTGGGTTTAAGTAAAAACAGAAATGGCTATATAGGCATAAAATCCAACCAGATCCTTGTAGAGCTGTAGAAGACATTCTGTTCTGTCAGATTCCTGTTGGCTCACTGTCACAGAATCCCATTGTGATGGGAACTAGAAGGAATCTGGAGATCATCCAGTCCAAGCTCCCTGCTCAAGCAGGGCGCCAACAGAAGCTTGCCCAGGATCACAATGCCCAGGAGGGGTTGGAAACTCTGCACAGAAGCAGACTCCACAACCTCTCTGGGCAGCCTGCTCCAGACCTCCACCACCCTCGCAACAAACAACTTTATCCTCCTGCTCATATGGAACTTTTGGGTACCACTTTGTGCCCCATTGTCCCTTGCCCTGTCTCTGGGCACCACTGACAATAGTCTGGCCCCAACCTCTTGCACTGCACAGATCCTTCAGCTGTTGCTGAGCATTGCTCAGATGCCCTCTGGGGCTGCTCTTCTGCAGGCTGTCAGCCCCAGGGCACTCAGCCTTTGCTCCTCCCAGAGGTGCTCCAGGCCCCTCAGATGCTTTGCAACCTTTCTTCATCAGTTCCCTGTCTCTCTTGAACTGGGGAGCCCAGAACTGGAGCCAGTCCTCCAGATGTGACCTCACTAGAGCAGAGTGGATGGGGGAGCATGCCCTGTGAAACATCTCTTCCTGTCACTTCAGTACACCTGCCTTGGAGCTGGGTACTGGCATTGTGTGTTCCATGGTATCTTTCTGCTCCGTTTCTCCCCTTTGCTTCTGAATTGTTCCCTTTGACCTAAGCAGATGATCATAGACTGGAATTAATTTCTCCCAACCACCAGCCTTGCTGTCCCAGCTCTGGCTTTGCTCAGCTGTCTCTCTTCTGTCCCCTCCCAGCGTGGAAGAATGCCGCAACATAATCATGCAGTTCGGTGTGCGGGAGGTGACAGCTGCCCAGGTTGCCAGGGTGCTGGGGATGATGGCGCGGACGCACTCGGGGCTGACCGATGGCATTCCCCTGCAGGTGAGTTGGCTGCTCAGCTGGGCTACACAGCCAAGGCACTGCCTTCAGAGGGTTTTCTAGGGCCCATCTAGTCCAACCTCCCACCCCTGCAATAAGCAGGGACATCCCCAACTAGATCAGGTTTGTCAGAGCCACATTGAACCTCATCTAGAATGTCTCCTGGGATTGGGCCTCAAGCACCTCCTTGGGCAGCCTGTGCCAGTCTCTCCCCACCCTCACTGTGCACAACTTCCTTCTGATGTCCAACATAACTGCTCTGCTCCGGTTACCCACTGCCCTCAGCCTATCTCCACAGTCCTTCCCCAGGTCTCCTGTAGCTTCCTTCAGGCACTAGAAGCCTGCTCTAAGGTCTCACTGGATGCTTCTCTTCAGGCTCAACAGCTTCATCTTCCTCTGGACTCTCCATGGTCTTTTTGTTCTGGGAGCCCCATAGCTGTCCCCAACCCTGCAGGTGAGGTCTCCCCAGAGCAGAGCAGAGGGTCAGGATCCCCTCTCTCCATCTCTGCCCATGCTGCTTTGGATGCAACCCAGGCTGCTCTTGTCCTTCTGGGCTACCAGTGCCCATTGCTGGCTTGTGCCCAGCTTCTCCCCCACCAGCACCCCCAAATCTCCTCTACAGGGCTGCTCTCAATCTCATCACCCACAGTCTCCATTGATATCAAGGGCTGCCCTGACCAAGGTGCAGGAACTTGCACTTGGCCTCACTGAACCTCCAGAGGATCTCCTCAACCACCTCTCCAGCCTGCCCAGGTCTCTGGATGGATACTGCCCTTCAGCCTTATTAACCACACCACTCAGCTTGATATTAGCAGCAGACCTGCTGAGGGTACCTGAGTGTACCTGTCTATATCATTGATGATACTGAACAGCACTGATCCAATACAGACCCCTGAGGGACACCACTTGTTAACCATCTCCAGCTGGCCCTTGACCACTTCCCTTTGGCTATGACCATCCAGCCAATCCCTTCTCCACCAACCAGTCCACTCGTTAAATCCAAATCTACATCAATTAAATCTATTTTAATCAGCAGAAAATGGACACTTGAAATGCCAACCTAATGTAAGAATTGCTTTTGTTTCACCACTTGTCAGTGTTCTGCTCTAAATGTCTTGAGTGAAAGAGTCTCAAACTGGTCCTGTTACTGGTCTGAACTTCTTGTCTCCGTAGGGGGAGTTCTGTGGCTGTGTGGTGGCTTTTGAAACTCTTTAGCTTTTGACTATCGTTTGACTGAGTGTATTTAACTTGCAGTCTATTTCGGCTCCTGGCAGTGGAATTTGGAGTGATGGGAAGGATAAAAGTGATGGAGCACAAGCCCATACCTGGAATGTGGAGGTCTTAATTGATGTGCTTAAAGAGCTGGTAAGTTCCTTCAGCCCCTTGCTCTTTCCTGGGAAATGCTTGAAGGAAGGGCAGGTCTTAAAGTAGCTGTGAAGCTTTTTAAGCTCTCAGTGACCTCCTCCCATTAATACTGGGCTGCTGTGCTTCAATGGTTGTTGGTTTTATTTCTCCTGAACGTGACTACTTTGAGGAATTACAGGAAATAAAAGCTGTCTGAATTAACTTGAGTGCATCTTTGACCCCATCACCATCCCAGGGCTGTTTTTATATCCAGTCTCACCTCCAGCACAGCAGAAAAACAACTTGGATAATGTGCCAGTAACAGGCAAACTGGTACCAACAATGTGAGTGGGAGCCCTCTGCCATGTGAGAAAAGGCTGGGAGAGCTGGGTTTGCTCAGCCTTGAGGAGAGAGGGCTTGGGCAGGGGTGGTTATGGCCATGGATCAGTAAATAAAGGTTGACTACAAGGATGGAGATTCCATTTTTCCAGGGAGTCCATGGAAAAGAGGAGAGGTGGTGGATATGAGTTCTTGCTGGGAGATTCCCATTGGCCTCCAGAAGGAAATGTTTCCCACTGAACACAGCCAGACGCTGGAATCAGTTCCCAGGGGTAGCAGTGGAGTGCCCTGCACTGGGCACTTTTCAGACCTAGCTTGCCAGGGTGCTAAGCCAGCTCATTTCAGCTCCACCATCACCTGGAGAGACTGGCCCAGGTAGTCCTCGGGGTCCCTTCCAGCCTGACACTCTGGGATTGTGCAGCTTGAGAATTATTCTCCACTGCACCCTCATACTCCAGAATGTGTTCTCTGAGGGCTTCTGTGTTTGAATTTAGTTCTGACAGTAGAAAGTTCTTTTTGTCTCTGGCATCTTCTTTTGAAACTCTCCTTAATGTAGACCTTAATGGTGAAAATGAAACAAAATCTTTTTTTCCACCACTTTCTAAGCCATGATGGTTTTTTTTGGTGGGTTTTTTTTGTTTGTTTGGTTTTTTTGGTCATTCATCATTGAAATGTGAGCACAATTTCCTCTGCTTATTTATACTGGGTGATTATGTTGGGTGATTTTTGGTCAGTCTATTCCCTCTGATACAAGAGTCACTGTTTTCACAGAATACCAGTGTTGTGGGCTTGGAAGGGGTCTCTGGAGATCACCCAGTCCAAGGCCCTGCTCAAGCAGGGCACCCACAGGAGCTTGCCCAGGACCACAATGCCCAGGAGGGGTTGGAAACTCTCCACACAAGGAGACTCCACAACCTCTCTGAGCAGCCTGCTCCAGGCCTCCAGCACCCTCACATCAAACAACTTTCTCTTCTTGCTCAGATGGAACTCCCTAGGTGCCCCTTTGTACCCATTGTCCCTTGCCCTGTCGTTGGGTACCACTGACAAGAGTCTAGCTTCAGCCTCTTGCCCATCAGATCCTTCAGCTGTTGCTGAGCATTGCTCAGATGCCCCCTGGGGCAGGCTCTTAGCCACAGGGCTCTCAACCGATGCCACAGGGCTCTCAACCGATGCTCCAGGCCCCTCAGACGGTTTGCAACCTCCATTGGACACTTTTCAGCAGTTCTTTGTCTCTCTTGAAGTGGGGAACCCAGAACTGGAGCCAGTTGTGACCTCCCTAGATTAGAGGAGAGAGAACCTCTGCTGACCTGCTGGACACACTGTCCTGACTGCAATAGAGGAGACCCCTCCCTGTTAGGATTTCACACCAGTGCTTAAAACCTTAACAGGTGCTTTACAAGTACTTACAGGGTACATCTTTCAAAAGCAAAACCAGTTCTGCTTGCCCACAGGCCAGGCCCCCCTTCTTTTCCTCGGTGTGTGTGTGCTGGAGCCTCTCAAAGGCATGAGTGAAAGGAGCTGGGCATTTGGGGCTGCTGCAGGCTTTTCTGGAGGCTTGCCAGTGTTTTGAAGCATAGGCACCTACTGCCTCTGGTGCTGAGGCTTTTAAGTGTGGTCTCGCAGGCTTGATTCAAACATAAATTTGCATCAGGTTCTCCTGACTGCTTTTTAAAACAAACCCCATTGTTTTTACCTAAAATTCAGGTGGATAAAATAGAATCCTAGAATCACAGACTGGTTTTTGTTGGAAGGGACCTTAAAGATCATCTCATTCTACTCTGCCATGGACATCTTGCTGACAAAGAGGACTTCTTCCCAACCAGTGCTGAGGTTGTGATGGTTAAAGAATAGAATAGAATCAAGCAGGTTGGAAGAGACCTCCAAGATCATCCAGTCCAACCTATCGCTCAGCCCTATCCAGTCAACTAGACCATGGCACTAAGTGCCTCATCCAGCTAACTGCTCTCTTGGTTTTCTGCTTGCAGAATCCTAACCTGGACTTCAAAGTAGTAACCTATGAGTTGGACCACCCAGGGTTTCAGATCCGTGACAGCAAGGGCCTGCACATTGTGGTGTTTGGCATCCAGAGGGGCCTGGGCATGGAGGTTTTTCCTGTTAATGCCATATACAGACCTTGGAAGCATGCAGAGGGCCAGGTATGTTCAAGGCTGCTTCTCTGTCAGTAACACCACCTCTTGTGAAGTCCCTGAAGGTTTTGAGTGAGGTGTGGATTGCTGATGAGCCTTTTTACACGGAGAGCTGGGCTGGTAAGGCCCAGGCCTGGGGTGTGTCCTTGAATACAGACTGTTAACTGAGCAGTCTTTGGGTGGAGACAGTCACTTGCTTTACACCTTCTGCTTCTAGCAGAGTTGTGATGTGCAGAACATCTGCTGCACAGATGTGCTGTGAGATGTTACCTGCTTAAGCTTTGTGCACACAAAGAACCCTTAATACACCTTTGTCTGAACCCTGGGAGAGAAGTCTGAGGTTTACTCTTAGTGACCCCAGCAGATTGTAAAACTTGGCTCACCTCTGCTGCTTTGCTTAACATTGCTCTCAGGAAAGCGGAAGGAAGCTGAAAACTCTCTTTTAATAGCTAACCTCTTTTGCTGTTTTTTGTTCCAGCTCTCCTTCATTCAACATTCCCTCATAAACCCTGACATCTTTTGTTTTGCTGACTATCCTTGTCATACTGTTGCCACAGACATCCTGAAAGCACCACCAGAGGATGACAATCGAGAAATCGCCACATGGTAAACCTCTCATCTGCTTCTGTGGGGTTTTATTTGTACCTAGAGGAAAATCCACTAGGCTGGGTAAATGTGGTTTTGTCTTTGTGCATCCAGGTTGATTTTTAGCTTTGTGTGTGTGTCCCAGTAGTTCAGCCATTAATAGTTCATAGAACCATAGCATAGGTTGGGTTGAAAGGGATCACAAAGGTCATCCAGTGCCAACCTCCTGCCATGGGCAGGGATACCTCCCACCAGCATAGTCTGCTCAAGACCTCATTCAACCTGGCCTGGAACACCTCCAAGGAGGTTGTGGAACACAGAATCATAGAATGTCTCCTCACCCTCACCACCAAGAATTTCTTTCTCATCTCTGATCTCAATCTCCCCTCCTCAGGCTTCCACTAGGTGAAAGCTCTCATAATAAAAGAACTTCCAGAATATCTGAAAACACACTGTCAGGTCTTTCCCTTGCTGGAGTCTGAAGAACTCTGCTGATGTGTTGTGGCAGATAATGTGAGTTGAGATAGAAGAGGTAGAGGAATTGTCACTTTACTGTTGTGCAAAGACCTTTAGAGACATCGAAGATATTTAGAGCAGTTCCCTTGACTTGTGTGAAAGAAGCCAGTGACATGGGGTTAGAGATCATTTGAGCAAACTGAACACCCAAAGATCCCAGGGCCCTGATTGGATGCATCCATGAGTGCTGAGGGAGCTGGCTGATGCTGGTACTGAGCCACTCTCCATCGCTGACAGGTCATGGAGAATGGGAGAGGTGCCTGAGGACTATGGTCAAGGCAGAGTCACTGTAGCCTGCAACAAGGGTGAGAAGGAACATCCAGGAGATTACAGCCCAGCCAGCCTCACCTCCATCCCTGGGAAACTATTTGAGCAGCTCCTTTGGAGGTCATCTCTTAGCACATGGAAGAAAATGAAGTTCTCAGGAGTGGCCATCATGGGTTTACAGAGGGGAAGTGGTTTGACCAATCCAGTAGCCCTTTGTGGTGGGGTGACAGAGTGGGTAGCTGGGACAACAGCAGTGGATGTTGTCTCATTTGACTTTAGCAAGGCTTTTGACTCTCTCCCTTAACATCCTCATGGGTAAGCTCAGGAGATGTGGGTCCCCAGGAGTCAGGACTGGATCCAACCTGGATGAAGAGGCAGAATTAGACCCTCAACCAGTTTGCTGGTGATACCAAACTGGGAGGAGTGGCTGCTACCCCCTTAGCCATGCTGTGAGACCTGGATGGGCTGCAGAGCTGGAACCTCATGAAGTTCAACAAGAGCAAGTGCAGGATCCTGCCCTTGGTGGGGGGAAACAACACTTGCACCAGTACAGGCAAGAGGAGACTTGCTGGAATGCAGCTCTGAGAAGGACCTGGCAGTCCTGGCAGGCAGCAAGTTGTGCCTTGGCACAGCAACGTACCCTTTTGGCCAGGAGGGACAGTAGGCTCCTGGGGTGCATCAGGAAGAGTGTGGCCAGCAGGTCAAGGGAGGTTCTTCTGCCCCCTCTACTCTACCCTGCCAGTATCTTTTCAGTGGTGTCCTGTGACAGGACAAGGGGTAGTGGCACCCAGGAAGCTGCATCTTGACATGAGGAGAAACCTGTTTGACAAGTGGGTGCTAGAGGCCTGGAGCAGGCTACCCAGAGAGGTTGTGCAGTCTCCTTCTCTGGAGACTTTCCAAACCCCCACCTGGATGTGTTCCTGTGTGATCTACCCTGAGTGATTCTGCTTTGGCAGGGGGTTGGATTAGATGGTCTCCAGAGGTCCCTTCCAGCCTCTACCATTTTATGATTGCAACCAAAACAATTCTCTGATTCTAAGTAAGAGTATCTTCACCAGTCTTACAGGTGGGGACTTGGGGGGGGTTGGAGTGTACTCCACTTATGAGAGTGTATTTACACCTAACCTATCTGAAGTGATTCACTTCCAGCTGAGTTTTTTTTTTTTTCCAGCATCAGGCTGGGAGAGTTGGGGCTATTCAACCTGAAGAAGAGGCTCCAGGGAGACTTTAGAGCAGCCTTGCACTGCCTGAAGTGGCTCCAGGAGAGCTGGGGAGGGGCTTTGGACAAGGGCTGGGAGTGATAGGATGAGAGGGATTGGATTGAAGCTGGAAGAGGGGAGATTGAGAGTGGAGATAAGGAAGAAATTGTTGGCAGTGAGAGACTGGCACACGTTGCCCAGGGAAGTTGTGACTGCCACCTGCCTGGAGATGTTCCAGGCCAGGTTGAATGTCCTGGTGGGATGTGTCCCTGCCCATGGCAGGAGATTGGGAACTGGCTGATCTTAAAGGTCCCTTCCACCCAACCCGTTCTGTGAATCGGTTTTCATTTCTCTGTTGCCTAACAGAATCAGCAGCTCTTAAACTGACTTGTTTACAAGACCAAGGAGGTGCTTTTCATGGTCAGAACTGGCTTTGATGGGTTGGTTTTTGAGCAGAGCTGCAATCTGAGGTTGCCCTGAGTCGTTTGATGGTTGTTGCTGCAAAGTGCTTTGCCTGCAGCCTGGTGGAAGTGAGCTCCTTCAACTCCTCTCGGCGGGGGATCTCTGTCTGTTCTCTTCTTTTGTTAGGAAGAGCCTGGATTTGATCGAGTCTCTGTTACGCCTGGCAGAAGTGGGACAGTATGAGCAGGTGAAGCAGCTCTTCAGTTTCCCTATCAAGCATTGCCCAGATATGTTGGTATTGGCCTTACTGCAGATCAACACCTCCTGGCACACCTTGCGCCACGAACTCATCTCCACGCTCATGCCAATCTTCCTTGGTAACCATCCCAACTCTGCCATCATTTTGCACTATGCATGGCATGGACAGGTAAGTGGAGTCTACTTGGGGTTTGTTGGTTACAGGGGTTGGAGATCTTCCAGTCCAATCCTCCTGCCAGAGCAGGAGCACAGAATCCAGTACAGGTCACACAGGAACACATCCAGACAGAGCTGGAAAGGCTCCAGAGGAAGAGACTCCACAGCCTCTCTGGGCAGCCTGTGCCAGGGCTCTGGGACCCTTACGGTCAAGAAGTTCTTCCTCTGTCAAGAAGTTCCTGTGCTGCAGTTCCCATCCTTTGCCCTTGCCTTTGTCCTATGCCAGGGCACAAGTGAGCAGAGTCACTCCCTCCCTGACCCCCATCCCTCAGATATTTACAGACACTGCTCAGATCCCCTCTCAGCCCCAGGGCCCTTAGCCTCTACTCACCAGGCAGTACTGCAGTCCCTTCAGCATCCTTGTAGCTGTCTCTTAGCCTCTCTGCAGCAGATCACTGTCCCTCCTGAACTGGGGACCCCAAAACTGGATGCATTATTCCAGGTGTGGCCTCAGCAGGGCAGAGTAGAGGGGGAGGAGAACCTCCCTCCATCTACTGAATATATCTGCAAGTTGTGAAATGGATGGAATAGTTAGAACAGAAAGATTTGTACTGTTTTGTGAGCTTGAGTACTTTAAAACCTGAGCTAAATTATCAGTGGTTGATGCAGAGTCATATTGATTTTAATTTGGGGAAATCTGTTTGGAGCGAAAAAGAGTAGTCATTGAGAAAACATTCCTGGAGAAGTAGAGAACAACATTAGGTTTCAATTTTTGGAACCTTTACTCCTTAAAAGAACAGAAAAATCCCCACAGCAGAGACAACTCCTTCAACCCCAGACTCTCCACCTCACACATGTAGAAACTTACAGCACTAAGAGATGAGGAATTTTAAACCAAAATGATGTCCATTATACTTGGTAAAAGGTGGAGGCTTTGCTCTAGACCTACTGATTAGAACTCAGTGCTAAGTGTGAGGTGTTTTGTGAAAACTTTGAACTGGCTGCTGGCCTCCAAGAAGAGCTCCCTTGTGGAACTGGGGTAACCATGCAAATCCTCTGCTTTCCATGGGCAAACAAGCAGGGATTTGCCTTTTTGAGTTACCTTCAGCATTGTGTCCACAGGTAGCTGAGCAAACAGGAATCAGAAGAAGAAAGTTAATGCAGAGGAAGCCCTTGGGGTGGGAAGGAGTCTGCATCAGGAAACGTTTTGCCTTATGCAAGTAAAATTGATGCTAAGAAGATGGATCTCTTAGATCCTGGTCAAGTCAGTGCAAAATGAAGGCTGTTTGCTAGCTGCTATGAACTTGCAGATTTTTCCTGATGGAAGTCTGCAGATTGAAGAGTGGGCAGGAAGGGTACAAGTGATGAGGTTTGGATACAGTCTTGAAAGGGCAGAATAAGCAATTTTCTTGCAGGGCAGACTTCAGAATAAAGGTAAAGGTGATGGCTACCATGTGCCCTGGTGCTGTGCCACAAGTAGAGCCTGATTCTTCACACACACCAACAAATTGTCCCCAGATGAAGGGAATCTTTAAGCAAAACCCTGGCTACTGTCACACCCTCTGCTTCACAGATTGCATTGGGTTGGAAGGGACCCTCCAAAGGCATCTCGTCCACCCCCCTGCAGGCAAGCAGGGAGACCTCCAACCAGAACAAGATCCCCATTTGGCACAGCAAGTCTAATCTGTAATGTCTTCAGGGATGGGGCCTCAAGCACCTCCCTGGGCAGCCTGTGCCAGTTTCTCCCCACCATCACTGTGCACAAATCCCCCCTGATGCCCAAACTAACTCTACCCTGCTCCATTTCCAAATCATTGCCGTCGGTCCATCCCCGCAGTCCCTCCCCAGCCTGCCTGCAGGTTCCCTGGGGATCTTGAAATGCAGCTCTAAGACCTCCCTGGAGCCTTGTCCAGGCTGCACAACCTCAACTCTCCCAGCCTGTCTTCATCAGAAAGATCTCCAACCCTCTGATCATCTTTGTGACTTCCTGGACACTCTCCAACAGGTTGATATCTCTCTTGTGCTGGGGGCCCCATACTTGGCCCCGGCCCTGCAGGTGAGGTCTCCCCAGGAGTAAGGGCGAGATCCCCACTCTCCATCTCTGCCCACACTGCTGTGGATGCAGCCCAGGCTATCTTTGGCCTTCTGGGCTGCCAGTGCCCGTTGCTGGCTGCTGACCAGCTTCTCCCCCACCAGCACCTCCAAGCCCTTCTCTGCAGGACTGCTAACAATCTCATCACCTCCAGCCTGGATTGATAGAGAGAGGACAGAATTACCTCTCTTGACCTGTGGTGTAGCTCTAAATTGCCTCTGTGTGAGCCAAGAGCTAGACAGCAATTTGTACATGAAGGTGTGACACTGCAGTTCTCACTTTGGACATAACAGTTTTATGCTTTATTTGCATCTTGAGAGGCATTTAGGCCTGTACAGTGGTAGGAAGGAGATGGGACTTCACCTCCTTAAACTGACAGTCATTCTGCATCCTTTAGTCTTGCTCCAGGGTAGTTTATTAGTGCACAACTCAGAAGCGAAGAGCAGATATCATTTGCTTTAGAGGTAAAATCACCTCCTTCCCTGTTGCTTTAGCTTATCCTTTTTCTTAGAGGCATGAAGTGCAACCCTGATTTCTGTCTCCTTAGGGTCAGTCTCCTTCCATTCGTCAGCTCATCATGCATGCCATGGCAGAGTGGTACATGAGAGGGGAGCAGTATGACCAGGCTAAGCTCTCGCGTATCCTTGATGTGGCACAAGACTTGAAGGTGAGATGGACAAAGCACTGACAGGGTTTTCTTAAAGGCTGAGCTTAACTTAGATGTGACTAGTTTAGGAGGGTTTAGGTTGTCTGATTTCAACTGTTGCTGCTCTACTTCAGCTTTAAAATCACAGAACCTTAGGAGTTGGAAGGGACCTCCAGAGAGGGAGTCCAACCTCCCTGCCAAGCAGGATCACCTGGGGTAGCTTGCACAGGAATGCATCCAGCTGGGTTTGGAAAGTCTCCAGAAAAGGAGACTCCACCACCTCCCTTGGCAGCGTGTACCAAGGCTTCATCACCCTCACTGTCAAGAAGTCTTTTCTTACATTGAGGTGAAACCTTCTCTGTTCCAATTTGGTCAGTGACAATCAGCAAAGCCCAACCTGCATTCATGTGCTTGTGAGTGCTCCTCAACTGAGCTGTGCTGTCTGGCTGCAGTTGCTTTCCAGTCTACCCAGTTATGAACCCAAGACTTTTGACTTGGGGATACTTTTCACTGGTTGACTGATGAATGCCCTACACACAGTGACCAGAGCACAAATCCAGAAAGAGCCTTGTTTGAACCTTGAATACAGTCAAGATGGGAGTACAGACACCACCTTCAGGCCTTTGTGAGGGTGAGCTTAATGCAACAGCAAATTCCTTCAGAATGCTACAACTTCTCAGTCAATTCATTCACTCACCAAAGAGACTGGAAGTTGTGAGTGACTTCTTTAAGGCAGTCCAGAAGTTAGATGCCAAATAATGTGGTGTCTTGAAACAGAAGAACCCCAGCTGCTGCTTGAAGCCAGCCTGCGGTAGCATTCTGTGTGGCTCTGAAGGCGCTGAGGGCTGCAGGGGAGTGCTGGCCTTGCTAGGAATTTTGGTGCTGTATCAGCTCAGTAGCTTTTGACCTCTTGCTGGTGCAATTTCACATGAGGGAGTTTAAAACTTAGCAGAAGGTCTTCCTTGGTCAGACTTGATCTTAAAGATGTGATTTGAAACGCAAGCTCTTGAAATGCAACTGGGTGAGCTGGCAGTGAATCCAAGGGTGTCAATCTTTTTGTTGCCCAAGAAAGCACAGCAGACTCGAGTATATGGGGGTGAGGACGAAAAGAAAGGCAGACTGGGGGTGTCTTTGTGTCCACACTGGGAGTCCTCTGATTTTTCTTTTTTCTTTAGGCCTTGTCAATGCTGCTGAATGGTACTCCATTTGCCTTTGTTATCGACCTTGCTGCACTTGCTTCTCGACGGGAAT
>VWZE01007623.1:192679-226267 GCA_013396675.1 Eubucco bourcierii | reverse complement strand
CGCGCTCGCCCTCTCGCTCGCGCTCGCCCTCTCGCTCGCGCTCGCCCTCGCGCTCGCCCTCGCCCTCGCGCTCGCCCTCGCCCTCGCGCTCGCCCTCGCGCTCGCGCTCGCAGCAGTTACTCAAAGTCACTGTGTAACAGTTTCCTGAGTAGCTATAAAGCTGGGGGAAGTCTCTATGTTTTTTGCTAGTTGAACCTTTTCACTGCACTGGAATAACTTAGTGCAATTCTTTGCATTGCTTACTTGCCAAGTTTGAAATAGTGGCTTGAATGCTCTTTGGGAGATTTAGGATGACGTTGACTTTTTTTAATTCCTTAGGAGCCCTTCATCCAGGCCTGTATGACTTTCTTAAAGAGAAGATGCCCATCTATCCTGGGTGGCCTTGCTCCAGAAAAAGATCAACCCAAAAGTGCTCAGCTTCCTCCAGAAACTTTGGCAACTATGTTGGCATGTCTGCAGGCTTGTGCTGGGTAAGGATGATAGCAGTTAGCACTGAACATTAACCTGTTGGCAAGTTGTGTGCTGGCATGTGATCACAGCTGGCTTGGAATTTCATGTGCAGAATCAGCTTTATGAGAGCCTTTAAACTGAAAGTGCATGAAGATGGATCAGAGGACTGCAGAACCTCCCCTGTGGGGACAGGCTGAGTGAGTTGGGGCTGTACAGCCAGGAGAAGAGAAGGCTCCAGGGAGATCTGAGCAGCCTTCCGGTACCTGAAGGAGCTGGAATGCTGGAAAATAGCCAAGATCCTTGGCAGGTCAGAGTGTGTAGCTTGAAGTCCAGAAGAAAATTGTTCCTGGAGAGCTGTTTTATCTGCTAGAGGGGCAGGGTAGGCTGTAGAAAGGCTTATGGAAGCTGGAATGGGACAAATCAGTGTTGAGGTGCTATGTTCACTGAGTAAAAACACCTGAAGCTTTTAAAGTGTTTGTGGTGTCACTTAAACTGCCAGGCTAAGGTGATGAACTACAGCAATCTGTCAGAGTACTAGGCATGGCAGTGTGACACAGGTGCTAGAAACTGAAATCTGATACAGTTCTGCTGTTAAATTTTGACACCAAAAGTGACTTGCATGTCCCAAGTGCATGCTATCTGATCCAGGACTTAGCGTTGGCCAAGCCAAAGGATACAACGTGTCTTGAAAGATAGAAGAAACAGCTTTAAAGGTATCCAGGATGAGTTGCGGCTCTCAGGTGGGAAAGGAGGATGGGCATAGATTGTCCTGATGGGGATGTCAACGGGAGGGGAATTTGAGGTACCTCTTAAGATTTCAGGTGAAAGGTCCATGGAGTAGATCAAAGGGCTGCAGCACCTCTCCTACCTGGGAGAGTTGAGGTTGTTCAGCCTGGAGAAGAGAAGGCTCCAGGGATACCTTAGAGCAGCCTTCCAGTGTTTATGTGGGCCTCCAGAAGAGCTGGGGAGGGACTTTTGACACAGGCATGGAGTGACAAGATGAGTGGTAAAGCTTCAAACTGGAAGAAGCTGTATTTAGATGAGATACTAGCAGGAAATTCTTCCCCAGGAAGGTGGTGAGGCCCTGGAACAGGTTGTCCAGAGAGGTTAGGGAGGCTCCAAGGCTGAAATAGTTCAAAGCCAGATTAGATGGGGCCTTGGACAACATGGTTTAGTGAGAGGTGTCCCTGCCTATGGCAGGGGTGTTGAACTAGATGAAATTTAAGGTCCCTTCCAACCCAAACTCAGATTCTTGTGATTTGTACTGAGTCCTGTGCAGTTAACCTTCAAAATGCTGTTGAAATGTTCCTTCTGAAGTACGCCTTTCAGACTGAGGAGATGGCTGCTGCTTTTTTTCAGCTCAGAGTGCATGTGCTGAGTGAGACTAGCTACACACAGATTCGCACTCTTCGTTTTGTCTTACCCTGTCCAGATTTGAGAATAGTTAACTGTAGTCTCGACCTGCATCTAATCGCAGTACGTTAGGGGTTGCAAGTGACCTCTGGAGATCATCCAGTCCAACCCTTGCCAGGATCACCCAGGGCAGGTCACACAGGATCACATCCAAGTGGATTTGGGAAGTCTCTAGAGAGAGACTCCACAACCTCTCTGGACAACCTGTGCCAGTACTCTGGGACCCTCTTCACAGCGTCACAGGAAGTTAGAGGTTGGAAGTGACCTTTGGAGATATTCCAGTCCAATCTCCCTGCCAGAGCAGGACTGTAGAATCCAGCACAGATGGCACAGGAACACATCCAGACAGGGCTGGAAAGTTTCCAGTGAAGGAGACTCCACTACCTCTATGGGGAGCCTGCTCCAAGCCTCCAGCACCACTCTCAAGGTGGAAAGAATTTCTCCTCCTGTTCCCATGGAGCATTCTCTGCTTCAGCTTGGACCCCTTTTCCTGTGGTTGGCCATCCCTGAGCAGAACCTGACTCCATCCCTGCACATCTTTATCAGTAGCAATGAGAGCAGCCCTCAGGCTCTTCTGCTCCAAGCCTTAACTCCCTCAATCTGGCCTCCCAGGGAGATGTTCCACTGCTTGCAGCAGCTTGGTGGCTCTGTGCCAGTCTTCCCTGAGCAACTTGAGCTGAGTGGCCCAGACCTGGACACAATATTCAGCTGTGGCCTCACCATCTCACCCTGTTCTGAAGCTTAATGTGTTGCCAAGTCTTACTCGGGTAATTCCAAGAGTCACTGGTTCTCCACTGGCACAATTCCCTGAGCTTCTGGGCTCTTTTTATAGCCACTTGTATTCCCTTTTATGCAACAATGTGACCTACTTTTAGTCGTTTTCCATTAGTTATTCTCCTTGATCTGTGAGAGGGAGATGCTTGGGGTTCTTTTGTGCTTTGATTAGCTCAGGTTTCAGTCACCAGTGCAAGCAAGTGAAAATCACAGTAAATATGAAATCCATCTGGGAGGCTAATTCTACTTCATTAGCTGAAGCTGACCATCTCCTGAATAGATCCCTTAAGGAGCTTGTTCTTTAATTAGGGTGCAGTTGTTTCTTGTCCTCTTTTGTGTCCAGGGAGGCACTTTTAGCCAGCAGGACGCTGCTTGTTCTGAGACTA
Source organism: Eubucco bourcierii (assembly GCA_013396675.1). Lineage (NCBI taxonomy): Eukaryota > Metazoa > Chordata > Aves > Piciformes > Ramphastidae > Eubucco > Eubucco bourcierii. The sequence continues at coordinate 223,244 of VWZE01007623.1, read as the reverse complement.
TTTTTGGGAAAGCTTGTTTATCCCTGGTGAACACTGCAGTTGTGGCGTTGTGGAGCACTGAGGCTTCTCAGACCCCCTCAGTGATGGAAAGAAGCATTGAGCTCTGGGTGAAGGAAATCAGGGTGCTTGCAGGCACTGCAGATTGACTTGAATGGATGATTTGGTCCTCCCCTTTAGCAGCTGTAGTGGGTTGAGAGGGGCAGCAGTGTCCCTTCCATGCAGTTGTGCCCAGTGCAGGTGTCATCAGTGTGGGGAATTGTCCTTTTTCAGTTTCTGCCTCCATAAGGGAAGAGATTTCTGACTACCTATGCCTAGGGCAATGAAAGGCCTTCCACAGAGTAGTTGGGATGGGAATGGACCTTTTAAAGGTCATCTTGTGTGAGCAGGAATGTCTGCAACTAGAGCAGGTAGGCCACGTGGCCTCCACATGATCCAAGGGCTGGAGCAGCTCTGCTGTGGGGGCAGGCTGAGGGAGGTGGGTGGAGAAGAGAAGGCTCTGGGGGATCTCAGAACTGCCTTCAAATAGCTGAAGGGATCCTGCAGGAAGGCTGCAGAGAGATTTTTCCTGAAGGTGTCTAGAGACAGGCCAAGGGGGAATGGTTTGACGCTGAGAGAGAGCAGAGTTAAATGAGCTGAGAAAGTTCTTCAGTAGGAGAATGGTGAGAGACTGGAACAGGTTGCCCAGGGAGGTTGTGGCTGCTTCCTCCCTGGAAATGTTCAAGGCCAGGCTGGATGAGGCCTTGAGCAACATGTGCTGATGGGAGGTGTCCCTGCCCATGGCAGGGAGGTGGAGTAGAAGATCTCTAAAGTCACTTTCAACCCAAACCATTCTGTGATTGTGTTGTTGGTGACTATAAAGCAGTGTTGGAATTATTGAAAATGAAGGAATATCCTCTTGGAGATGAATTTTGAGATCTACACCTTAAGCTTCTCTGTTTCAATACAGCTTCTCTTGGGATGTACCGAAGTGTTGGGTAGATCATAAAGCAGAACTTCTCTTGTGGTGGTTTTGCAGCTTCTACTTCTGAAAAGTACCCTTAACTTCAGTAGGAAGCCAAATCAAGTTAAGGACCTTGGTTTTGTGAATCCTAGGATTGCAGAATTGCTTTGGTTGGAAAAGCCCTCTAAGATCACTAAGTCCAGCCATTGACTTGACTCCACCATGGCCACCAAACCCTGTCCCCAGGTGCCGTGGCCACAGGTTTCTTGAACACCTTCAGGCATGGGCACTTCACCACCTCCCTGGGCAGCCTGTGCCAATCCATGACCACTCTTACAGCAAAGAATTTTTTCCTCTTCTCCAACCTAAGCCTTCCCTGGCACATTTTCAGGCCATTTCTTCTCCTGTCACTTGAGACTGGGGAGCAGAGCCCAACCACAGCTCGCTGCAGCCTTCTCTCGGGAGGTGCAGTGAGCAACGAGGTCTCCCTCAGCCTCCTCTTCTGCACACTAACCACCCCCAGCTCCCTCAGCTGCTCCTCCCCAACCCTCTTCTCCAGGCCCTCCTCCATCTCTCTTGCCCTTCTCTGGACCACTGCTTGTCATGCCACACCTCTCACTGTCATGCTTGTCTGTTGCAGGAGTGTTTCTCAAGAGCTGTCAGAGACCATTCTCACCATGGTGGCTAACTGCAGCAATGTGATGAACAAGGCCAGGCAGCCCCCGCCTGGAGTCATGCCCAAAGGACGTCCACCCAGTGCCAGTAGCTTGGATGCCATCTCTCCCGTGCAGGTGGGTAAAGAAGGTGCTTTGGTGTTCAGAGGATGGTGCTGATGTTGCATGAGTGCTGCTGCACTGCTTGAGCTCTTTCAAACATCAGCCACTTCCCTTAGGTCTGTACCTGCAGGCCTGAAGAACTGCTGGCTGCAGAGTACCCCCTGAGGGATGGAGTTGAGAAGTTGAGAACTCCTCCACTTTGCAATGTTTGTGAGAAGTGAAGTTCAGCAGGATGGGGCACTGACGGGTGTTTATAACTGAGGTTTTATCATAAAGTGCTAAAATTGACTGAGCTTGGGGAGCTAAGCACTGCTTTTGAACAGCAGTTTATGGCACTGCAGAAGAGTAAGTCCCATTCTAGAGATGAATCTTCTTGGGGTGATTTTGATGACCCCAAGGTAACTATATAGAGAAGCTCTTCTCAGGGCCACAGAAATGTGTAGGGGGTTGCAGCTCTGCTCCAAAGACAGGCTGAGGGAGCTGGGAGTGGTCAGACTGGAGAAGAAAGGGCTCTGGGGAGACCTCAGAGCTGCCTTCCAGTACCTGAAGGGGGCTACAAGCAGACTGCAGAGAGACTGTTTGCAACGGTCTGCAGGGACAGGACTAAGGGAAGTGGCTTCAAGCTAGAGCAGAGCAGATTGTGAGATTGGATGTGAGGAACAAATTCTGCACCAGGAGGCTGCTGGAGCACTGCAGCAGGTTGCCCAGGGAGGTGGTTGAAGCCTCATCCCTGGAGATATTCAGGGTGAGGCTGGATGGGGCTCTGGGCCTGCTCTAGTTGGACTGAATGACCTTGGGAGGCTCCTTCCTTCCTGGACTATTCTGGATCTGTTTTCTAGGTGTTTTTACAAACCTGCCCCAATTCAGCTTGGTTGTGCCTTATGGACGTTTGTCTTCTCTTCCTTTCTTCATTCAGATCGACTCCCTTGCAGGAATGGCATCTCTTAGCTTAGGTGGATCAGCTGCTCCTCACACCCAGAGCATGCAGGGCTTCCCTCCAAACTTGGGCTCTGCCTTCAGTACTCCTCAGTCACCAGCAAAAGCCTTCCCCCCTCTTTCCACCCAAAACCAGACAACGGGTTTCAGTGGCATTGGAGGACTCTCTTCACAGCTCCCAGGTACTGCCGGCTTGGTGGAGTAGCTTCTGGTTTGGGGATGTGGTTGGGGAGTTGCATAGAGAGCAGTCCTGAGGAGAAGGGCTTGGGTGTGCAGTGTGCACTTGCAGTCCAAAAGAGAGCTGTGTCCTGTGCTGATCCCCAACAGCGTGGGCAGCAGGAGCCAGAGGGGATTCTGCCCCTCTACTCTCGTGAGACCTCATCTACGATACTGGGCACACCTCTGGAGTGTCTGACATAAGAAGGATGTGGACCTGTTGGAGTGAGTCTAGAGGAGACCAAAAAGCTGCTAAGAGAGCTGATGTGCTTCTGCTATGGCGAGAGGCTGGGAGAGCTGAGGCTGAGCCTAGACAGAAGACTCTGGGGACACTTTCTAGCAGCACTCCTACGTTTGAAAGGGCCTCTAGGAGAGCTGGAGAGGGCCTTTTGGCAAAAGCATGTAGGGATGGGGCAAGGGATAAGGACTTCAAATGGAAGAAACTGGGTTTAGATAAGACAATAGGAGGAAATTCTTCCCCTGGCACAGGTTGCACAGAGGTGTTTCAGAGGCTCCAAGCCTGAGGTGTTAAAAGCCAGGTTGGATGGGACCTTGAGCAAGCTGGGAGGATTGGAACGAGATGATCTTTAAGGTCTCTTCCAACTCAAACCACTCTATGATTCTGTGGTTTTGTGGTGACCTGCCAGTACTGACTTCATGGTTGGACTTGATGGTCTTAAAGCTCTCTTCCAAAACAATTCTGTCTCTCTGTGACTTGCTTAAGCTAAAAACCAGCTGATAGCAGCCAGTTGTGATGAGAGAACAAGAAGACAAGGCCTCACGGTGTGCCGGGGAAAGTTTAAGTTGGACATGAGGACAAAACTTCTTCACCACAGTGGTTGTTGAGCACTAAACAGGCTCTGTAGGGAAGTGTTGGAGTCAGCAGGCCTGGAGGGATTTGAAAGCTGCAGAGCTGTGGTGCCAAGGGTACTTTAGGGGTGGACTTGGCAGTGTTGGGAGCAGTGCTGCGATTCCTTGGTGTTCTATAGCCCTGAGCTGCTGGAAGTGCCAAGTGCAGGGTGCAGCAGAGGTAAGCAACTGTTTGCTTTCCAGTAGGTGGTCTAACTACGGGTAGTCTGACTGGCATAGGAACTGGAGCCCTGGGCCTTCCTGCCGTGAACAACGACCCCTTTGTGCAAAGGAAGCTGAGCACATCTGGACTGAACCAGCCTACATTCCAGCAGAGTAAGATGAAACCTTGTAAGTGGTAGTGTTGTCTGTGGTTGTGAAGTGTGACTGTGGGCTGCAGTTTGTCTCCTTTGCTTTCAGGGGAGGTTTGCACCTGTAACTGGGACAAAGGTGGCTTTTAGGCCATTAGTCTGCAAAAAGTGCTTCTAAACTGCTGCCAGCATCTTGCCATGTGGCCTGGGGAGAATCAAAAGCTGCTGACATCAAATTAGAGCATCCTAAGGGTTTGCATGGACAGTATCTTTGTGCCTTTCTTTGTCACGCTGTGTTTGGAACAGAAGTGTTGCCCTGCTCTCTGTGTGCGTTTTGAAAGAGATGTTTTATGTTCTCTTTGTAAGGAGGTTAAACAAAGCTGCCTGATTGCACTTAAGGAGGAACTTGTTTGGTGTGAGGCTACTGGAGGCCTGGAGCAGGCTACCCAGAGAGGTTGTGGAGTCTCCTTCTCTGGGGACTTTCAAAACCAATCTGGATGTGTTCCTGTGTGACCTGCCCTGGGTGATTCTGCTCTGGCAGGTGGCTTGGGCTGGATGATCTCCAGAGGTCCCTTCCAATCCCTACCATTCTGTGATTTTTAGGGGCTTGGGGTTGGTTGGGTGAAAGGAGGAACTTGCTTAAGGGGAATGGACTCAATCTCCAGAGGTCCCTTCCAATGCCTACCATCCTGTGATATTCTACCTGGGTAAGGTTCTGTTGCTGCAGAGAGCAGCTAGATGAAACAGTGAATTAGACTGCAAGGAACTGATCTAGCTGCACTGAGATACAAATGAGGCTGAGAGAAGTTGGTGAGAGAGTGGTTTTCAGAAGGGCTTCTGTGGTTCCTGACACAGAGCTGTTACCCTTGCTCATGCCCTCTAAAGTCTGCTCACATGGAAATAATTATCATGAAGAGATTCTTAGCAGTGAGGTGGAGGAGACACTGGCACAGGTTGCCCAGGGAGGTTGTGGTTGACTCCAACATGGCCTTGAACACTTCCAGAGAGGATTAGGCTTTGAGCAGCCTGAGCCAGTGGAAAGTGTCTGTGGCAGGGGGTTGAAACTGGATGACCTTTGAGGTCCCTTCCAACCTGTTCCATGAATCTGTTGTAGCAGTCAAATGTTGCCTTCAGGAACTGTAGTCATGTGCCGAACCTTCCATACCGCCGTTGCTACAAATCTTCAGTAACTCCTCCAGAGAGAGACAGATCTCTACAGATCTTGGTGTTTCTGCTTGTGGAAGACCACCACGTCATGGAGGTTGGAACTAGATGATCTTTAAAAGGTCCCTTCCAACCCAAACCATACTGTAACATACTGGAGTGACACTTGGGTTATGTATATTTTGAGCTTGGACCCGTAGAAGAAATTTGCTGGAAGCTGACCGCTGGACTGAGAGCTTGTGTGAGAGTTTGTCTGCATGTTAGTGTCATGGAGCATGCCGCCTTCTGGTCTGGTTTGTGGTCTTGGAGCTCAGGTGTCAGTGGAGGTTTGCTGGGGGTGCTGGGAATACCACACTGATGTGAATTCCATCTGAGGATTCAGTACATAGGCTACAAAGGTCTCTGTTGGAGCCTGGATATCATGCATGGCAGAAGAGCTTGCAGGCTCAGTACAGGCTGGAAGGAATGACTGAAGTCCTGCCTGCCTGCGGTGGGTTCTGAGCACTGTGCTTTGTTTCTTCTCTTCCCAGCTGACTTATCTCAGGTGTGGCCAGAGGCTAACCAGCACTTTAGCAAAGAAATTGACGATGAGGCAAACAGCTACTTCCAGCGGATCTACAACCACCCGCCCCATCCCACCATGTCTGTGGACGAGGTGAGTTCCCTTCTGCAACTGCTACATCACCTGCACAAGGACTTGCTGCACAGTTGAGAACAGTTACTGCTTCAGGTGTTAGTTCTACAGGCTGGAGACAGAGTAGCTGGAGAGCAGGCAGGCAGAGAGGGACATGGGGGGACTGGTTGACAGTCGACCGAACATGAGCCAGCAGTGTGCCCAGCTGGCCAAGAGGGCCAATGGCATCCTGACCTGTATCAGGGGCGGTGTGGCCAGCAGGACCAGGGAAGTCCTTCTGCCCCTGTACTCCATGCTGGTTAAGCCACACCCTGAGTCCTGTGTCCAGTTCTGGGCTCCTCAGTTTAAGAAAGATGTTGAGGTACTTGAACGTGTCCAGAGAAGGGCACCAAGGCTGGTGAGGGGGCTGGGCACAGCCCTGGGAGGAGAGGCTGAGGGAGCTGGGGATGTGCAGCCTGGAGAAGAAGAGGCTCAGGGGAGACCTCATTGCTCTCTACAACTACCTGAAAGGGTGTTGTAGCCAGGTGGGGTTGGTCTCTTCTCCCAGGCACCCAGTGACAGAACAAGAGGACACAACCTCAAGCTGTGCAAGGGCAGGTTCAGGCTGGATGTTAGGAACAAGTTCTTCACAGAGAGGTTTGCATTGTGATGAGCTGCCCGGGGAGGTGGAGTCACCATCCCGGAGGTGTTTAGAAGGAGGTTGGACGAGGCACTTAGTGCCATGGGTTAGTTAATTAGAAGGTGTTGGGTGATAGGTTGGATTTGATGATCTCGGAGATCTTTTCTAACATGGCTAATTCTGTGATGAAATATAAGAGAGGGAGATACTTGCACACCAAGCTGAGCTCTGCACCTGATGCACCTGAGAGATGGGACCTGGACAAGATGGAGGAGTGGGGCTGCTTGACAAGTGTGAAGTCTTGCACCTGGGTTGAGGCAGATCTTAATACCAGTCCAGCCTGGGGATGAAGGGCTGGAAAGCAGCACTGAGGAGAAGGACTTGGGGTTGCTGGTGGGTGCAGAGCTGGAGATCAGCTGGCACTGTGTGCTGCCAGCACAGCCCCAGCCCTGTCCTTGGTTGATCCCAGGAGTTTGGACTTAAAGACTGAGCTTGAGAGTGGAGAGAAGGGAGAAGTGTTTGTCACTGAGGGTGGGGAGAGCCTGGTCCAGTTGCCCAGGGAGGTGGGAGCTGCCTCATGGGTGGCACCATTGCAGTGAGGTTGTTTGCAGCTGTGAGCAACCTGCTGTGGTTGGGGATGTCCCTGCTGAGTGCAGGGGGTTGGTTTGGATGAACTTGAAATGCCACTTCCAACGAGGTTGTTCTGTGCCTTGCTTTAAATGGTGGGTTTTAAAACTGTGACACTTCCAGAGTAAACTTGCAGATCTTCATCACATTCAGCTTTGAATTCTGTGGCCTTGCAGTTGCTAGATACCTAATTAACACTCCTAAAATGATGCTAAGTGGGAAGAACTCAGTGTGAAGTAAAAGCTGGTGTGCTCAGATGAGTGCTGAAGCCTGCCTTGAAGCAGTCTGTATCCAGGATTCTTCACTCAAATGTCATTGTCCATTATCTAAAACTGGCTACAATATCTAAATATTTAAAGGTGTCCTGAACTGTACCTTCTGAACTTGGACAATTGTTTTGGTTAGTCTCTACCAGAGTAGTTATCTCTGAAGTACTTCAAGTTTATTCTGGCATAGTTGTGTGGCTATAAATTATGCAGGACAATAAACCTGAGTTCTTACGTCTCTAGTTTTGAAGCAGTGGGAGAAGGCAGTCTCAGAGGCAGCCTTCATGTCAAGGCTCTTGCTTTGAAGGAAGGGGAGAAAACTGAAGCTCTTAGATCAAACTCATTGTAGTGCTTTGGTATCTGCTGGCTGGAAGGAGGTTTTCTCAAAGCAGTGTTGCAGTCTAGGTTGTGGTAGAGCAATTTCCTTCAGATCTGCAAGCACTTTTTGAAACCTGAAGAAGCTGAAGGGCTGCAATAAAGTTGATCTGCTCTCTTGGGCTTGATCAGCAATGGTGTGGCCAGCAGGAGGAGGGCAGGGATTGTCCTCCTGTGCTGGGCACTGGTGAGGCCACAGCTTGAATCCTGGGATCAGTTTTGTGCTCTTTGCTCCAAGAAGGCCATTGAAGGGCTGGAGAATGTTGAGAGAAGTGCAGTGAGGTTGGTGAGGGGTCTGGAGCACAAGGCTTGTGAGGAGCAGCTGAGGGTCCTGGGGTTGTTGAGTGTGGAAACAGTGAGGCTGAGGAGAGGCTGGCTCACTGCAACTCTTTGAAAGGAGGCTGGAATCAGATTGGTCTCTTCTTCCTGACAGGACAAGAGGAAATGGCATCAGGTTATACCAGGGCAGGTTTAGATTGAACATGAGGAACAATTTCTTCCTTAAAAGGGTTGTCAAGGCCTGACCCAGGTTGCCCAAGGCAGTGATGGAGTTTCCATCTCTGGAGGGGATTCAAAGCCCTGGAGATGTGGTTCTGAGGGCCAGGGTTTAGTGCTGGCCCTGGCAGTGCTTGGTTGAGGGTCAGACTGGATGATCTGAAAGGTCTCTTCCAACCCAAGCAATTCTCTGATTGTATGGAATTTTAGTCCAAATTTTTGCCATGTCTTTTGCAGGTGTTGGAAATGCTACAGAGGTTCAAGGACTCCAACATCAAACGGGAACGAGAAGTCTTCAACTGCATGCTGAGGAACTTGTTCGAGGAGTACCGCTTCTTCCCCCAGTACCCAGACAAGGAGCTGCACATCACAGCCTGCCTCTTTGGTGGCATCATAGAGAAAGGACTGGTTACCTACATGGCTCTGGGCCTGGCCCTGCGCTATGTTCTCGAAGCCTTACGCAAGCCTTTTGCATCCAAAATGTACTATTTTGGCATCGCTGCACTAGATAGGTTTAAAAATAGGTGAGTGTGTGCTGGATCGGCAGCGCTGGTGACAACATCTCTGGGGTCCTTGCACCCTGCTCTCCAGCTGTGCAGCAGGAGATAGATGTTTGCATGGCTCAGCTTTGGGGTCACTTTAAACTTGGGAACTTTGTAAAATGGCTCAGGTTGGAAGAGACTTTAGAGATGATCTTTTCTGACCCCTCCTGCCATGGGCAGGGATGCCTCTCAACTAGGCCTCATCCAACCTGGCCTTGAACACCTCCAGGGAGGGTGCATCCGCAGCCTCTGTGGGCAACCTATTCCAGAGTCTTACCACTCTCACACTGAAGAACTTCTTCCTAAGATCCAATCTAAACCTACTGTCCCTCAGCTTCAAACCATTCCCCCTTGGCCTGTTGCTAGAGACCCTCATGAACCCCACCCCCCCCTACCAGGCAAGCAGCAACACCTCCAGCCAGAGCAGGCTGCACAGGGACACATCCAGGCTGATCCTGAGCATCTCCAGGGATGGGGCCTCAAGCACCTCCCTGGGCAGCCTGTGCCAGTTTCTCCCCACCCTCACTGTACACAACTCCCTCCTGATGCCCAGTCTAACTCCTGTCCTGCTCCACTTCCAAACCATTGCTCTTGGCCTATCCCCACAGACCCTTCTGAACAGTCCCCAGCTTGCTTGCAGGCCCCCTGCAGATCTTGAAATGCAGCTCTAAGGTCTCCCTGGAGCCTTCTCTTCTCCAAACTGTACAACCCCAATTCTCCCAGCCTGTCTTGCCTGTTTTCAGGAAGCTTCGTGGAGTTCTTCAATAACTGGAAGTGTGTGTGCTAGAAGTAGCAAGTAAAAAACAAGGTTACCTTCCATCCTTGTTTCTCTTTTCTAGTCTATCTACCCTGCAGTATTTCATCTAATAAAAGGGTTGGATGTTGGGTTGTGAAGTTAGCTGAAGACAGTTGAAAACAGATACTGAATGCTGACATATTTGAGACTTAGCTGCCATCTTACTCCCCAAGCAGGCCCCATGGATGTTACTGAATGAGTAGAAGCAGGGTGTAGGATTCAAAAGTAGAATTACAAGAAGTGTGCATTGGTGAAGCTTCTGTCATGGCTGTTAGGGACGGTGGTTTTCTGGTTAAAAGCAGTAACCTCACTGCAGCTGCTGAGTCTCAGTGTAGTTGTGTGCTCAACCAGAAGCGTTGTGAGCCTGGTAAGAGGAGCTGCTGTGAATAAACTTTGTGTTGGGCTGTTAAATGGATTCATTTAAAAGGGGTTTCACAGTAAGTTCTTTGTGGAAGATGCTTTGTTTAGAGCGCAGCTGCTGCAGGAGTGTGTGATGGGTTTGGAATGCCACAGCAGTGTTTGTTTCTATTTTGGGGTTGATCTGGGCTCATGTTTGTGACTAACTCTGTGTTTTGTCTGGCAGACTGAAGGACTATCCCCAGTATTGTCAGCACTTGGCTTCTATTAGTCACTTTATCCAGTTCCCACATCACTTACAGGAGGTGAGTGTCTTCAGTGACTTCTAAAGTCACCACATTCCTGTTTACCTCATGGAAAAATGGACTGTGTACAGCCCCAGAGTCAGTCACATGCCTGTTGTCAAAGGCTTTCCTTTGGAAGGGGATGGACAGATGGTAGTGGTTGTCTGGTACCTCTTCATTTCCATCCGTCCTTTTGGGTTGCTCAGGTTGAAATGAACTGCGTGAGGAACCAGCACAGCCTGTGCTGTGCCAATAGGTTGGAAAGACCTTCAATGGGTTCATATTCCATTCTCTTAAGGATTTGCAGCTTTCCTCTTAAAATAGAAGACACTGAGCTTGGTTTCTACAGTTTTATGCTCAGACCTGTGAAAGAAATCTGGATAAAAGTGAGACAGAGCTTCATTCCTGAAGGTGTTGGGAGAGTAGTGAAAGCACACTGTAGTATAAGGGTTGGGAACAGTATTGACAATGAGCTGTGTGCCTTGAAGGTGCTTTCCTTGATACATTTAGCAAAAAAACAGGAAAGTGGCAGAGCTTGAAAGCACCATCCAAGGAAGGAAAAACATTCAACTGTACCACGAAGGTGCCAAGTCCAGCAACGGTCTTGTTTTACCGAGACTTCAGAGCTTATCCCTTAAGTGACACTCTACTGTATTCTGGTGGGGAGGAAACTTATTTTCTACTGGGAAGCTATTTAAGAGACTGCAAAAGCTGACTTGGACCCAGAAGTGTGTGTGTGCTTATTGTGAACGTTAGGCCTGCCCGTTTCTGTGGAGCTATTGGAGTCCTTAGGAGAGAATTCTTACCTGCTTTGTACCTTCTTGATACTCTCACCTTTATCTTACATTCTTTTCCCTCTTTCATTCTACTGTCTCAGGCCTTTAGGGGTGGGAGTTGGAGTACTTTCTGCAATTTGAGTCCCTTGGCAACCTGCTGAGGTCAGTTAGAGCTGAGGCTCTTTTCCAGTGAGACAGTGGATAATGAGCACAAGGATGTGCAGTTGTATCTTACGGATTCCCTTTGTGCTGGCACTGTATTTTAAGGAACAGTGGTAAACTTTTGTACTGCTTAAGCTAAAACTCCTCTGCTTTTCCCCTTGTTTCAGTACATAGAGTATGGACAGCAATCCAGAGATCCTCCTGTGAAGATGCAGGGATCCATCACCACCCCTGGAAGCATTGCACTTGCCCAGGCTCAGGCCCAGGCCCAAGTTCCAGCAAAAGCTCCTCTTGCTGGCCAAGTCAGCACTATAGTAACCACCTCAACCACCACCACTGTGGCAAAAACCATTACAATCACCAGACCAACTGGAGTCAGCTTCAAGAAGGATGTGCCGGTAAGCACCCATGGAGTCACTCAGGTTGAAGAAGAAAGTTGAGTCCAACCATAACCCAACTACCCTGTCCCCTAAACTGCAACCTGAAGCAATCTGTACCCAGCATTCCTCACTCAAATGTCATCTTCCAGTATCTAAAACTGACTGCAACGTCTAAGTGTTTAAAGGTGTCCTGAACTGTACCTTCTGAACTTGGACAATTGTTTTGATAACCAGAGTAGTTATCTCTGAAGTACTTCAGATTTACTCTGATATAGTTGTGTGGCTATAAATTATGGAAGACAATAAACCTGAGTTCTTATGTCTCTAGTTTTGAAGCAGTGGGAGAGGCAGTCTCAGAGGCAGCCTTCATGTCAAGGCTCTTGCTTTGAAGGAAGGGGAGAAAACTGAAGCTCTTAGATCAAACTCATTGTAGTGCTTTGGTATCTGCTGGCTGGAAGGAGGTTTTCTCAAAGCAGTGTTGCAGTCTAGGTTGTGGTCCTTCAATATCTGCAAGCACTTTTTGAAACCTGAAGAAGCTGAAGGGCTGCAATAAAGTTGATCTGCTCTCTTGGGCTTGATCAGCAATGGTGTGGCCAGCAGGAGGAGGGCAGGGATTGTCCTCCTGTGCTGGGCACTGGTGAGGCCACAGCTTGAATCCTGGGATCAGTTTTGTGCTCTTTGCTCCAAGAAGGCCATTGAAGGGCTGGAGAATGTTGAGAGAAGTGCAGTGAGGTTGGTGAGGGGTCTGGAGCACAAGGCTTGTGAGGAGCAGCTGAGGGTCCTGGGGTTGTTGAGTGTGGAAACAGTGAGGCTGAGGAGAGGCTGGCTCACTGCAACTCTTTAAAAGGAGGCTGGAGCCAGGTGGGAGTAGGGCAATTTCTTGAACACCTCCAGGCATGGGTACTCCACCACCTCCAGGGGCAGCCTGTCCCAATCCCTGAACACTCTTGCAGCAAAGAAATTTTTCTCTGGTGTCCTTACTGGTCAAGCAGAGGAGTGAAGTTGCTGAGCTGTGTTGAGTACCTGGAGACAAAATCGAGTTCTGTTTCTGTACTGGAGGTTTTCAAACTGATCCATGGTTTGGATCTGAGCTACATAACCTTGTCAAGTGGTCAGCTTTTTGTACAGGGGACATTTTTGGTCATCAAACTGCGGAATTACTGTGCCATGAAGTAGAAATGTGTTGCTTCAGCCTTTAATTATCAAGGCAATTACTGACTAATCATTTCAGTACAGGTTAAGGAGGTGATCTGCTGAAGAGAAACCTAAGCCTAGCTAAGCCTAAATTGTGATCTAGGAAGACAGAGTGATGGACAGTGCCTGTGGTGGCTGAGCTTGAGATCAGGTTTAGGTTGTCCTGGGCCATTTTTCCCTCTGTGCCCTTCAACAGATGTCCATAACAGTGTACAGATGTGACTACCTGGCAACCCTGGTGGCCAACAAGTTCTCCACAGCACAACAGTGTGCCCTTGTGACCATTAAGGCCACTGAGGTCCTGGGCTGCGTTAAGAGTGTGGCCAGCAGCTGTAGGGTCATGGGCACATGAGCTATTTCCCATTGGAATGGGCTGCCCAGGGAGGTGGTGGAATTGCCATCCTTGGAGGTGTTCAGGAAAAGACTGGATGAGGCACTTAGTGCCATGATCTAGTTGATTGGACAGGGTTGGGTGATAGGTTGGACTGGATGATCTTGGAGGTCTCTTCCAATCTGGTTGATTCTATGACTTAGAGTTGGCTGTTCTCAGAAACAGGCTTCTGGCATTTCTCCTTCCCACACCAGCACTGAACTGCTCTCAGCCTGGTCTGTGCTGGGCACTGATTTTTTTTTTTCTCTAGCTGGGTAGTGCAAGCAGACTATGAGCCTGATGGGTACCACTGCCAATTATTCTACAGGGATCTCACTTCCAAAGGATTTTTTTGTCCTGCTGAGTGGTGATGGTTTTAGAGTAAAAAAGCTCTCGCTTGGCTCCTTACAGTGCTGCTGAAACTGAATTTGAGGCAGTAAATGTGACAAAGCAGGGCTCACTTCCTTTTTTTTTTTTTTTTCCCCATTTGGGAGAACACAACCAAAGTTTCTTCTGCTGTCACCTCTAGGTATTGCCTATTTCTAATTCATTGCTCTCCCTGCAGCCTTCCATCAACACCACCAACATTGATACGCTGCTGGTAGCAACAGATCAGACAGAGAGGATCGTGGAACCTCCTGAGAACGTCCAGGAGAAGATTGCTTTCATCTTCAATAACCTCTCTCAGTCCAATATGACACAGAAGGCAAGTGTGGAATTAGCTTCATTGTTAATCTCTTCTTGGAAATCCAGTCTGAGGTGGGGGGGAATGATGTTCATTCCAAATTCCAGCTTGAAACACTTTAAGAGGGGAGCAGACTGTAAAGAAGAAAAGAGTTAGTGACTGTTACTGCCACTAGGAACTAACCCATACTGCTTAAACAGCTACTGGAGGGTAGAAGTTTTCAGGGAAGGAGGAATAGAGGCAGACTCTGGAGAGAGGACCATGGGCAATAGCTTCAAACTAGAGCAGAACAGGTTTAGACTGGATGTGAGGAACACTGCAGAAGAGTAAGTCCCATTCTGGAGATTAATCTTGTGGTGATCTTGATGACTCCAAAGTAACCATGCAGAGAAGCTCTTCTTGGGACCATGAAAATGCTTAGAGGGTTGGAGCAGCTCTGGAGCAGCCAAGGACAGGCTGAGGGAGCTGGGGGGGATGGTCAGCCTGGAGATGAGAAAGCTCTGGGGAGACCTCAGAGCTGCCTTCCAGTACCTGAAGGGGGCTACAAGAAGGCTGCAGGAAGACCGTTCCCAAAGGCCTGCAGTGGCAGGACCAGAGGCAGTGGTTTGAAATGAGAGCAGAGCAGATACAGAATTGCATGTTAGGAATAAGTTCTGCACCAGGAGGCTGCTGGAACACTGCAACAGATTGCCCAGGGATGTGGAGATACTCAAGGTGAAGCTCAAGAGGGCTCTGGGCAACCTGATTTAGTAGAGGATGTCCCTGCTGACTGCAGTGGGGTTGGACTGGATGACCTTTGGAGGTCCTTTTCTACTCAGACCATTCCCTGATTCTCTGTGTAGGAGATAATTGCTCTTAATCTTGCTTTCTCCTTCAATTTTTCTTGTTTGTGGAAAGAGAGATCCTGTGTATTAGTCAATGAAGTTCAGCAGTGCTTGACACTCAGGGATGGACTTCTGTTAGGTGCCCAGGATAACTATTTGGTAGGTAGGCCTTTTATGGTGTTATTGGCTCTTGAAAAAGGTGAAAAACACTGCAGAAGGATCTGAAAAGAAATGAAAAATGAAATAGGCTTTAAAAGATTTAAGATAAAGTAAACATTAAAATTAATGAAATTAATTCAGCAAAATTCAGTGACAATTTTAAATAACTAAAGAAAATAGAATAAATACAAATAAATTGAAAAAGTGAAGAAATAACAAAATTGAATTAATAAAAATTGGATTTTATATTTTAAATCAATAATAAATAAAATTGAATCAGTGTGCTGGTTTGAGGCTAATTAAAATATTTTAATAGAGAAAATTACACTCTAGGCTGTGAAAGGAAAACATCATGATGTCTACTTCACTCATACACTTGCTGGAGAATTGTTTGGGAACACTAACCAAAACAATAGATCAGTCAGTCTCTCTCTGTCGCTTGCTGGAACAGCAGCTGCTGAGGCGATCTAGCAGTTTCTGGGCTCTGGCTCCTCTGCTGATTAATCCTCACTAACTACTTTCCTTCTAACCCCCCTGGCTGATCCTCCTAATTTACCTTGCATGTAAGGCAAACCTTGGGGTAAGGTACAGAGGTGGGGAGAAGGTGGAAGGGTGGTTGGGAGCCCCTCCTGGGGTCTCTGATTTCTGGGAGGGGAGTTGTGTTGCTGTATTACCTTTTACCTTGTCTGTTTCTGTAACTATTCCTGTCTATAGTGTATATCTCTGCTTGTACATTGTGCTGAGCTGTAAATAGAGCTTCAGTCCTTAACTTCCAGCTGGCTGAGTCTAGTCTGGGTCATTTTACAAAGTGTGGGGAGGCAGGGAACTCCCAAACCTTCACAATCAGCGGCAATGAAAATGAAGCTCAAACATTCCCCTCAGAAATTAGCTGGCTAGCAGGGAATATTGCAAGGTGAAGATGGACTCTTGCATTTCAAGCTGAAATTCTGGTTGGATTTGTAGCTGGAGGCCCTTTACCTGGAGGAGGGAATTTGGGCTAGAGGTCTTTTTCCTGGTAGGATTTCAGGCTGAAATTCAGTATCTGAAGGGGGCCTACAGGAAGGCTGGGGAAGGATTATTTACAAGGTCCTGCAATGACAGGACAAGGGGCAATGGGCTTAAACTGGCAGAGGGGAGATTTAGACTAGATGTTAGGAGGAAGTTCTTTACAGTAAGGGTGGTGAGGCACTGGAACAGGTTGCCCAGGGAGGTTGTGGCTGCTCCCTCCCTGGATGTGTTCAAGGCCAGATTGGATGAGGCCTTGAGTGACCTGTGCTAGTGGGAGGTGTCCCTGCCTATGGCAGGGGGTTGGAACTAGATGATTCTTGAGGTCCCTTCCAACCTTACCATTCTATGATTCTATGAAATTCAAAGAATCTCTTTTGAACTAGCAGAACTCTGCAATGCTGCTGCCCATCCCCCCAGCCTGGTGGCTTTAAGCTAAGATGTTGACAGTAATTATTGCTGCGGTGATCTGCTCAAATCTGAGAGGTGTGTGGGGAAGGGGAACAGCCAAAACTTGCTGCTCAGTTGCAGCAGATCTTTGAAGCAAACAGTCTTCAGCAAGGGATTTGAACCAGATTATCTCCGGAGGTCCTTTCCAACCCTCACTATTCTGTAACAATGAGACACCACTGACTTAAAACAACCTTTAATGTTAAGAGTAATAGACTTAACCACAAGACAGCTGACCCCAGAAGTTGGTGATCATCTTCTCATGTCATCTGATTTTTGTCTTGTGTTTTTTGTCTTGTGTTTTTTCCCCTCTGGCAGGTTGAAGAGCTGAAGGAGACAGTGAAAGAAGAGTTTATGCCTTGGGTATCTCAGTACCTTGTGATGAAGAGAGTCAGTATTGAACCCAATTTTCACAGCTTGTATTCCAACTTCCTTGACACGCTGAAGAATCCTGAGTTCAACAAAATGGTTCTGAATGAAACCTACAGAAATATCAAGGTGAGTGGAGAAAGATTGAAGGAGCAGCAGGGAGCTCTCCTCACCCTCTTTGCTGCTGACCCTGGGACTGATCTTCAAAGAGCTCATTCCAAAAATCTATTTCCTAACTACTGACCTAGCAGCTTACTCAAAATACTGAGATTCACAGATTGCTTTGGGGTTGGAAGTGACCCTCAAAGCTCATCTAGTTGGGGATGCTCCTGCTGACTGCAGAGGGAGTTGGACTGGTTGACCTTTTGAGGGGCAGTGGTTTGAAATGAGAGCGGAGCACACTGAAATTGAAAGTGTGGAACAGGTTCTGCACCAGGAGGCTGCTGGAACACTGCAACAGGTTGCCCAGGGAAGTGGTTGAGTCCTCATCCCTGGACATACTGAAGGTGAGGCTGGACAGTGCTCTGAGCAACCTGCTCTAGTAGAGGATCTCTCTGCTGCCTGCAGTTGGACTGCACTAGATTACCTTTGGAGGTACTTTCCAACCCAGACCATTCTATGATCCTGTCCAGTCTACCTGGAGGGCCACATGGAATCTGATCTTGAGTGTCCTCAGGGATGGGGCCTCAGTCAGGACTGGAACAAAGACTTAACTGAAGTGGAATGAGAGGGCAAATCTTATTTGCTAAGAAGAAATTTGTTTATCCAGGTTGGCTGTAGATTTGTGTGAGGCTTGCAAATCATAACCTACGGGCAAAATATTTGTGATTTAGTTCTTTTGTGCAAGGAAGGTACAAAGATAAGAAAATCACTCTTCCGTTTTGGTCAAAGAAGAAAAGGGAAAGACCAACAGGTGGAGAGAGAGGATTCTGCCCCCTGGTCTGCTCTGCTAAGGCCTCACCTGCAGTGCTGTGTTCATCTCTGGGACCCCCAACACAAGAAGGACATGGGCCTGATGGAGAGGGTCCAGAGGAGGCCGCAAAGATGATCAGAGGGATAGAGAACTTCCTTTATAGGACATCTGGGGCTGTGCAGCCTGGAGAAGAGAAGGCTCCAGGGAGAGCTTAAGAGCTGCATTTCAAGATATGCAGACAGGCTGGGGAGGGACTGTTCAGAAGGGCCTGTGGGGATAGGCTGAGGGCAGTGGTTTGGAACTGGAGCAGGGCAGAGTTAAGTTGGGCATCAGGAGGGAGTTATGCCCAGTGAGGGTGGGGAGAGACTGGCACAGGCTGTCCAGGGAGGTGCTTGAGGCCCCATCCCTGGAGACATTCAGGATCAGCCTGGATGTGTCTCTGGGCAGCCTGCTCTGGCGGGAGGTGTCCCTGCTGTCTGGAGGCAGTTGAACAAGATACCCTTGTGGGGTCCCTTCCAACCCAGTGTAAGCTGAAGCTGTGTTAGAAAGTGGGGGTGTAACAACCCAAATTGCCTGGAGGGGGAGGAGGAAGCAGCAGATGCCCCAAGCCTGTCACACAAGCACTATTTTTAAACCTGCTGGTGGAGTTCACTGACTGCCGTGGGTTACGCTATGGTGCAACAGAATCTCCTCTGTCAGAGCGTGGCTGATCTGTGCAGCTGCTGCTCCTCTGAGCCTGAGGAACACAACAGCAGAATGCTTGTGACGACCCAGACAGGTTGTGGAGTCTCCCCCTCTGGAGACTTTGTAAACCTACCTGGATGTGTTCCTGGGTGACCCTGCTTTGACGTGGAGGTTGGAATGGATGATCTTCAGAGGTCCCTTCCAACTTGTACCATGCTGTGACACGATGCAGGTCTCAAAATGAGAGTTCAGTGGTTTACCAGGAAATGCAAATTGCAGCCTTGAGGTCTGTGATGGAAGTGTTAAGTTGAAATGTTTCCTTGCCAAGTTCTCCTTCAGCAAATGAAGAGTTGTAACACTCTTGAGAATATATGGGAAAGGTCTCTAAGGTCTGGAAAAATCTTCCTGATCCTCTAAGGTCTGGTGAAATCCTCTCCCTGATCCTCTTGAAAGGAGCTTTGAAATCCTTTACAGGGCACATTTCTGAGCTGCTGACCTAAAGTGAAGGCTGCTTTGGAGTATCTCCAACGTGACCCAAGCTCAGCACGTTGATGTTAGCAAACTGAAGTCAGCTCAGCTGCTGGATGTGGTTTTGAGGCTGATTAACTTCTGCTTGTTGCTAGAGTTGGTTTTGGTTCTTTCCATCAGGTGCTACTGACATCAGATAAGGCTGCAGCCAACTTCTCAGACCGTTCCTTGTTGAAGAACCTTGGGCACTGGCTGGGCATGATTACGCTGGCTAAAAATAAACCCATCCTGCACACGGTGAGCCCTCTGCCTTGGCACACTTGGTTGGCATCGCTTGGCACACTGCTGTGCAGTAACACAGGCTGTGGGGAATTTGTTCACCTTCCTGGTGCCTCCTTTTTGTGTGCTAAGAAGAAAATACCCTTCAGAGTTGGTCATCTTAAGACTTCTAATTATTTTCCTGTCTCGGGAAAGGTAGTAGTTAAGTTCTGCTTAGTGGTATCCTGGGATGCAGCAAGAAAAAGTGTGGCCAACAAGTCCAGGAAGGTTTTGCTGTTCCTCTGCTCTGCCCTGGTGTGACCACACCTGGAATATGGTGTGTACAGTTCTGGGCTCCTCGGTTCCAGAGAGACAGGAAACTGCTGGAGAGAGTTCATCAGGGGCTATAAGCATGATGAAGGCCTGGAACATCTCTGCTGTGGAGGAAGGCTGAGAGCCCTGGGGCTGCTTAGTCTGGAGAAGAGAAGGCTGAGAGGGCACCTGGTCAGTGTCTGTAAATATCCAAGGGGTGGGGTTCAGGATGAAGATGCCAGGCTCCTGTCAGCAGTGCCCAGTGATAGGATGAAGGCAAGTGGGCACAAACCAGAACCTAGGAAGTTCTGCCTAGAGAGGTTGTGGAGTTTCCTCCTCTGGAGGCTTTCAAGACCCGTCTGGATGTGTTGCTGTGTGATCTACCCTAAGTGATCTTGCTTTGGCAGCAGGGTTGGATTGTATGATCTCCAGAGGTCCCTTCCAACCTTACCATTCTATGATTCTTCCCAAGAAATAATTAATCCCATGGGGAAAATATATTTCTGTGAATGCCCAAAAATAAATTGCAGCTCAGTGATCTGAAAGGGAAGGATCAGCTTGGCTCAACCTTACCAATCTACCCCAGATAGAAATAGCCTGGAAGTGCAGTTTTGGCAGTGTGCTGACTGTTTCCCATGTCATTCACTTGGTGTTTTCCAGGATTTGGATGTGAAATCTCTGCTGCTGGAAGCCTATGTGAAGGGCCAGCAGGAACTGCTTTATGTGGTGCCATTTGTTGCCAAAGTCTTAGAATCCAGCGTCAGGAGTGTGGTAAGTGGCTCTGTGCTGCCAGGCTTAGCACTTGAGTGCAAGAAGTAATTCAACTTCAACAAAAAGTGAACACTGAGAATTTTGTGGAGAGCATAAAAGGGTTGTAAGGACTTAAAGTGGATAAATTCTCCTTTGGGGGAAAATAAGGGACCTGCTGAAACATTTCTGCTATAAGGACAGGCTGGGGTTCAGCATGGACTTGGGCAGACCTTAGGGCTGCCTTCCAGTACCTGAAGTGGGCTACAAAGAAGACTGAAGAGGGACTGTTCCTAAAGGCCTACAGGGGCAGGACTGGGGCAGTGGTTTGAAATGAGAACAGAGCATATTGAGATTGGATGTGAGGAACAAGTTCTGCACCAGGAGGCTGCTGGAACACTGCAACAGGCTGCCCAGGCCTCTTCCCTGGAGATAATGAAGGTGAGGCTAGACAGTGCTCTGAGAAGCCTGCTCTGGTGGAGGATGTCCATTCTGACTGCAGGCATTTGGACTGGATGAGCTTTGGAGGTCACTTCCCACCCAGCCCATTCTGTGGTTCTCCTGTATGATCTTTGCAGTCTGGATCAGTGCCCTTAACTGTGCTGTGGTGTCCTTGAACAGAAGCTGGGAATTGGAAATATGCCATTAAAGGGGTTCTAGAATCTATATATTGTTTGATACTATTTTAATTCCTCCTAACATAGTTTGGACCTGAGCAACTCTCATCAGTTCTGCTTGACACAGAAGTGATCTCAGAAGGACCAAGTCATTGTGTTCCCTGTTTAAAGCTCAGATTAGCTTCCTAATCTGGTTACAGTCAGTACTGAATTCTACCCTAACTGCAGCTGTACAAACTCTTTCAGAGGGCTGGAGAACCTCTGCTGTGGAGACAGGCTGCAAGAGTTGGGGATATTCGGCCTGGAGAAATATCTTGGGAGACCTTAGAGAAGCCTTCTAGTACCTACAGGGGCTCCAGGACAGCTGGGGAGGGACTTTGGACAAGGGCTGGGGGTGCCAGAATGAGGGACAATGGCTTTGAGCTGGGAGAGGAGAGACTGAGAGTGGAGAGGAGGAAGAAATTGTTGGGTGGGGAGAGACTGGCACAGGTTGCCTGTGGAGGCTGTGGCTGTTCCCTCCCTGGAGGTGTTGAAGGCCAGACTGGATGAGGCTTTGATCAACCTGTGGTGGAAGATGTCCCTGCGCAAGGGGGTTGGGGTAGATGATCTGTGAGGTCCCCTCCAGCCTAAGTCATTTTGTGATTCTTTGGCTGTATCCATGCAGCTTCACATTTCAGACCTTACCTTACCAGTTGTAAATTAAATCATGCAAGAAATTTGTCTAATTCTTCTCTCCTCTTTCTTGCAGGTCTTCAGGCCTCCAAACCCATGGACAATGGCAATTATGAATGTTTTAGCTGAGCTACATCAAGAGCATGATCTAAAAGTAACCTTCTGGTTTTAATTTTCTATACCCTACTCAGTGTGAGGTTTGTTTGATGTAGCAGTTGAGCAGAGGATGTTGCGAAGGACCAAATTGTGGTCTTCCAATACCTGAAGTGGACTACAAGAAAGCTGGGGAGGTACTTTTTAGGTAGTGATAGGACTGGGGGAATGGAGCAGAACTAGGAGTGGGTGGACTGAGGCTGGATGTTAGGAAGATCTTCAGCATGAGGGTGGCGAGAGACTGGCACAGGTTGCCCAGGGAGGTGGTGGAAGCCTCATCCCTGGAAGTTTTTAAGCCCAGGCTGGATGTCTCTGAGCAACCTGCTCTGGTGTGAGATGTCCCTGCCTATGACAGGGGATTGGAGCTGGATGATTCTTGAGGTTCTTTCCAACCCTGACAATTCTGTGAATCTCTGAAGTTACACTTCTGTAGCATGGAGAGAATTGGGCATTTCTTCATTTGGTAGAGCTTGGATGAAACTTTTCTCCTCTGAGGTCAGCATGAAAGGTATTTGTCTACTCCTCAGTGGCTTAATAGCCACTAAAAAGCCTGGGGTTAGAATGGGAAACTTGAGAGCAGCCCAGTAAACGTTTCAGGCCTTTTTCTTTCTGTGACATAACCTAAACTGGAATTGTTGTGCAGTTGAATCTGAAGTTTGAGATTGAGGTGCTCTGCAAGAACCTTGCACTGGACATCAATGAACTGAAACCTGGCAATCTGCTGAAAGATAAGGATCGCCTGAAAAACCTGGATGAGCAGCTCTCTGCTCCAAAGAAGGATGTGAAGCAGCCAGAGGAGCTGCCACCCATCACAACCACCAGTAAGTGCAGTTCCTAGAGCATCCAGAGCCACTCAAGAAGCTAGAGGCAGGTTATGCTGTTTCCTAAACATGAAGCCACCTAAACTGTTAGAGGGTTGCTGAATGTGGATGGGTGCCTGGTTGGTTCTGTGATCCCAGAATCCCCAACACAGTGGGGTTGGAAGAAACCTCTGGAGATCATCCAGTCCAAGCTCCCTTGGGCACCCACAGCAGCTTTCCAGCATTACAGCAACCATGGGTGGTTGGAAGCTTTGCAGAGGAGATGCCACAACCTCTCTGGGCAGCCTGCTCCAGGTCTCCAGCACCTTCACAACAAACAGCTTTCTCCTCTTGCTCAGATGGAACCTCCTGGGTGCCACTTTGTGCCTATTGTCCCTTGGCCTGGCCCTGGGCACCACTGACAAGAGTCTGTCCCCAGTCTCTTGCCCTGCACAACTCCTTTAACTCTCGCTGAGCATTGCTCAGCTCCCCTCTGGGACTGCTCTTCTGCAGGCTCTCAGCCCCAGGGCTCTCAATGTTTGCTCCTCACAGAGCTGCTCCAAACCCCTCATCAGCTCTGCAGCCTCCCCTGGACTCTTTCCAACAGTTCTCTGTCTCTCCTGAGCTGGGGAACCCAGTCCAGTACTCCAGATCCATTACTAGAAGTATTCATGGAAGCAGGTTTTTGCAGGTTGAATACAGGAAGGCCATGGAAGGCATCCTGAGGACTAATTGTCTGTCTGCTGTGTGTACCTGTTCCTTAGTATGGAGTGAAGCAGGATCAGCTATTAACTAAACGTGAAGGGCTGAGTTTGGGCATACAGACAGCTCTGTCAAAATGTTCTGGGGCTACTTCGGTGCTAATTGTCTGGAAGGTGGAGAACAAAAATTGTCAGATCAGTTTGAGGCCTCATGATCAAACTGCAGGTCAGGATGCCTCCTAAATGTGTTAATGCTGGTGATGATAAGAATCCACACTGCCTTTTGCTTTTCAGTCATGCCTCAAACCAAACCTTCTTGCATTCCGCAGCTGCTTCTACGACTCCAGCTACCAGTACCACCTGTACAGCCACTGTTCCTCCTCAGCCCCAGTACAGCTACCATGACATCAATGTCTATTCTTTAGGAGGCTTGGCTCCACACATCACATTAAATCCAACGGTGAGTTGCAGAGCTCCTTTGATTTGCTAAAAGAATTCTTGCCACAGATCCCATTTGGCAAGCTGAGGTTGTTGGGAAGGTCAACTCTGAAAAGTAATGGGGAGGCCGAGCACTACAAGTGGAGAACTTCAGGAGTGGGTAGTGGGTAACAATTTCAACGTGTTCAAGTGATCTTGTGCTGTGACATTTACACCACTCAGTTTATTTCTGTCAGTTGGGGTAGTTGCTGTCAGGATTTAAGCTTCTGAAGGAGCTGCTTTGCTCTTTAAAGTGTGACTTAGCTTCTGAGTTAGGCTTTGCATTGTGCTTGGCTGCAGCTTTGGAAGAAAATTGGTCAGGTTGTCCCAGTTTCAGGATTATCAAATAGGTAATTTAAGAGAATTGTTGAATTGTTATGGTTAGAAAAGCTCACCAGGTACAACCTATAACCCAGTAGTACCAGGACACCACCAAACCATGTCCCTCAGCACCACATCTCCATGGCTTTGAACCCCCTTCAGGGATGGAGTCTTCACTGCTCCCCTGGGCAGCCTCACCCAGGCATTGACAGCCTTTTTGGGGAAGAAATTGTTCCTCATGGCCAGCCTAAATAGTCCCTAACAGAACTTGAGGCATTTCCTCTTGCTTCAGAACAGTTTTGGGGAAGGAATTGTTCATCATAGAATGGTTTAGGTTGCAAGGGACCTCAAAGCTCATCTAGATGCACCCCTCCACACCACAGGCAGGGACACCTCCCACTAGAAGAGGTCGCTCAGATTCTCATCCAGCCCTGCCTTGAACACCTCCAGGGAGGTCGTGGATCACAGAATGTGATTGCAGATCACAGGGAGGTTGTGGATCGCAGGATGTGACCAAAGATTGCATTTTGTGATTCTGTGATCTGCAGCCTCCCTAGACAACCCGTTCCAGTGTCTCCCACCCTCGCTGTAAAGAACCTCTTCCTAACATCTAGTCTAAATCTGTCTTTTTCCAGTTCAAACCCATTACTCCTCATCCTGTCATTACAAGAACTTGTAAACAGTCCCTCCCCAGCCTAACCCTCCTCTGGCACCCTCGGACCATAGAAGTGCCGAGCCACAGGCCAAGCTTTGGCAGTGAACTCCAAGCAGACATCCGCAAGGCAGGTGGAACTCTTAACTGTCTTTGTTCTCTCGTGGCACAGATCCCCCTGTTCCAGGCCCACCCTCAGCTAAAGCAGTGTGTGCGGCAGGCCATCGAGCGGGCAGTGCAGGAGCTGGTCCATCCCGTGGTGGATCGCTCCATCAAGATCGCCATGACCACCTGCGAGCAGATAGTCAGGAAGGACTTCGCCCTGGATTCGGAAGAGTCTCGCATGCGGGTGGCTGCCCACCACATGATGCGCAACCTGACCGCAGGCATGGCCATGATCACCTGCAGGGAGCCTCTGCTGATGAGCATCGCCACCAACCTGAAAAACAGCTTTGCCACCGCGCTGAGGGTAAGAGTCACAGAATCACAGAATTAACCAGGTTGGAAAAGATCTCCGAGATCACCAAATCCAGCCTAACACCTTCTAATTAACTAACCCATGGCACTAAGTGCCTCGTCCAACCTCCTTCTAAACACCTCCGGGATGGTGACTCCACCTCCCCGGGCAGCTCATCACAATGCAAACCTCTCTGTGAAGAACTTGTTCCTAACATCCAGCCTGAACCTGCCCTTGCACAGCTTGAGGCTGTGTCCTCTTGTTCTGTCACTGGGTGCCTGGGAGAAGAGACCAACCCCACCTGGCTACAACACCCTTTCAGGTAGTTGTAGAGAGCAATGAGGTCTCCCCTGAGCCTCCTCTTCTCCAGGCTGCACACCCCCAGCTCCCTCAGCCTCTCCTCACAGGGCTGTACCCAGCCCCCTCACCAGCCTTGGTGCCCTTCTCTGGACACGTTCAAGTACCTCAACATCTTTCTTAAACTGAGGAACCCAGAACTGGACACAGGACTCAGGGTGTGGCTTAACCAGCATGGAGTACAGGGGCAGAAGGACTTCCCTGGTCCTGCTGGCCACACCGCCCCTGATACAGGTCAGAATGCCATTGGCCCTCTTGGCCAGCTGGGCACGCTGCTGGCTCATGTTCGGTCGACTGTCAACCAGTCCCCCCATGTCCCTCTCTGCCTGCCTGCTCTCCAGCTACTCTGTCTCCAGCCTGTAGAACTAACACCTGAAGCAGTAACTGTTCTCAACTGTGCAGCAAGTCCTTGTACAGGTGATGTAGCAGCTGCAGAAGGGAACTCACCTCATCCACAGACATGGTGGGATGGGGCGGGTGGTTGTAGATCCACTGGAAGTAGCTGTTTGCCTCATCGTCAATTTCTTTGGTCTAACCTGTGTTGCCAACAGTGTTTCCTTCCGGCTTGGGGGAGTCTCTAAACATCCAGCACTAGCAAAGCAATTCTTTGTGGAATCAAAGTTTTATTGTTGGAAAAGACCCCTGGTCACAGGGGTTGGAAGTGACCTGTGGAGGTCTTCTGGCCCAACCCCCACTGCGAGAGCAGGACCAGAGAATCTAGCACAGGTGGCACAGGAACACATCCAGACAGAGCTGGAAAGGCTCCAGAGAAGGAGACTGCAGCCTCTCTGGGCAGCCTGTGCCAGGGCTCTGGGACCCTTACAATCAAGAAGTTCTTCCTCCTGTTGAGGTGTGCAGCTTCCATCCATTGCACTTGTCCTATGCCAGGGCACAAGTGAGCAGAGGCTGTCCCTGTCTCTCCCTTCCTGACTACCAGCCCTCAACTATTGACAGACATTGTTCAAATCCCCTCAGCCTTCTCCTCTCCAGACTTATCAGCCTCAGAGCTTTCAGCCTCTCCCTGACAGGCAGTACTGCAGTCCCTTCAGCATCCTTGTAGCCCTCCCTTGGACTCTAGATCACCCAGTCCAACCAGCAGTGCATCATTACCATGGCCATTAAACCATGTCCCCCAGTGCCATGTTTACATGTTTCATGAACACCTCCAGGGCTGGTGACTCCACCACCTCCCTGGCCAACCTATTCCAATCCCTAATCACTTCTGCAGCAGAAGTTACCCTCTCAACCACCTACTCTCCAAACTAAACAGCCCCAGGTCTCTCAGTCTTCCTTCACAGGAGAGGTGGTCAATGAAATACAGAAGATTTTAATAGAAAAGGAAATCCAAGCAGGTTGGAGTGTTCCACATACAGCAGGAGTTGGTCTCCTGCACCCTAGAAAAAAAGTCCATTCACTCAGGATTCTCTTCCAAGAAGGACAGAAGAAAATCTCTATCAGAAGAGGTCCCCATTGAAGAAGAGGAACTATTTTGGTGCATTTCTAGTGGTGCACCTTTACCTCTTTGCTCACAACCTAGGAACCTCAAACCACCACAGTGACAAAACTTATAGGCTGTGATGATTTTTTTTTTTTTCCCTCTGTGTTAACATCCATCTAAAGCAGAGCTTTAATGTTGTGCTCTGGAGATAAGTTGGTGGAGAAGAGGGAGAACCTTCTGCTGTTCTGTTCCTCATTGAAAGCCTCTCCTGTTGCCTTGCTGACGTGTTTTGTACAAAGCTATGCAGACCAAAATGTGTTCTTGTGTGTTGCCTCCAGAGACACAGAGCATCCCAAAGAGATTCTTTTAGTGGTGCTGTTCTGTGTAGGCAGCGATGCAGATTTTAAGGGTAGGGATACAAAGGGATTGTTGGCAGCCTTCACTGATTGTCCTGGTTTCCAATAGGCAGCCTCCCCACAGCAGAGGGACATGATGGAGCAGGCAGCTGCCCAGCTGGCACAGGACAACTGTGAACTGGCCTGCTGCTTCATCCAGAAGACAGCGGTGGAAAAGGCAGGTCCTGAGATGGACAAGAGGCTCGCCACTGTGAGTATAGGATTGTCTTCTCCTGTTTTTATCTCCTTTTATCTGCTCCTGCCCATCCAGGCTCTGCCAGAGGTTCACTGTGGTGGTTGGGTGTTTTCTTTCTTTGACAGGAATTTGAGCTCAGGAAACATGCCAGACAAGAGGGACGTCGCTACTGTGATCCTGTGGTGTTAACCTACCAGGCTGAGCGGATGCCAGAGCAGATCCGGTTAAAGGTGAGAATTTGAGCTCAGCTATGTTCTGGTGCTGGTTTTCTCCACCTTCTCAGAATGACTAGTGGATTGTCACAGGACTTCAGGAGTTGGACAGGGCCTCCATAGATTGAGTTCAAATCCCTGCCAGAGCAGGACCATAGACTCTAGCACAGGTGACACAAGAACACATTCAGACAGGGCTGGAAAGGCTCAGAAGGCAGAGACTGCATAACCTCTTTGGGCAGCCTGTGCCAGTGCTCCATCAGTCTTGAAGTAAAGTTCTTCCTCATGATGAGGTGGAACTTCCCATGCTGTAGTTTCCATCCATTGCCCCTTGTTCTATCGCAGGGCACAACTGATGGTGCAGTTTTTTAGATACACAGCTTGCGCTGAGTTGGAAGGGACCCTCCAAGGATATCTTGTCCAACCGCCCCTGCAGGCAGCAGGGACACCTCTAACTAGAGCAGACTGCCCAGAGCCACAGCAAGGCTGATATTTGCTCTAAGGATGGGGTCTCACCTGCATCTCTGGGCAGCCTGTTCCCAGAGATGTTCAGGGTGTTCTACTACCCTCAGCTTCAGCTGAGCAATGCTGTGCATTGTTGGCTTTGTCTAGCAGTACAATTGCTGTTGGCTTGATTAGGAAGGGAAATGCATTCTTGTGTTGGTCCAAAATGAGTGGTCCCATTCCTCACTTCCTCCAGGATGCTCTGTGCTGGCCTGTGAGTGAAAGATTCGTAGAATCGTAGAATGGTCTGGGCTGGAAGGGACCTCTGGAGGTCATCCAGCCCAACACACCCTGCAGTCAACAGGGACGTCCTCAACTAGATCAGGTTGCCCGGAACCCTGTTGAGCCTCACCTTGATTATGTCCAGGGATGGGACCTCAACCACCTCCCTAGGCAACCTGTTGCAGTGTTGCAGCATCCTCCAGGTGCATAACTTGTTCCTCACATCCAGTCTAAATCTGTTCTGCTGTAGTTTGAAGCGATTGGTGACCAGTCTGTTCTGCTGGCTTGTCTCCTTGGTAATTCCTTCCCTTAAAGGCCATACCACGAGCTGGCAGAGCATTTCTGTTGAACCTCAGACACACATGAAACCAGTACTTAGTTATTCCTGATTCTAGGAATGCTCTGCTCATGCTGTTGGCAGAGCAAAATAAGGAGATGTGGCAGGCAACGTAGGACCGCAAGAGGAGCGTGGACAACAGGTCGGAGTGGGGTATTCTGCCCCTCTGTTCCACTCTCTTGAGACCCCACCTGGAGTTCTCTGACCAGTTCTGGAACCTCTATGACAACAAAGATCTGGAGGTGCTGGAGGGTGTCCAGAGAAGGGCTATGAGGATGATCAGAGGGCTGGAGCTCTGCTGTGGGGACAGACTGAGAGTAGAAGTTGTTCACCTTGGAGAGGAGAAGGCTCTAGAGGGACCTTATTGTGACCTTCCAGTATCTGACAAGGGGCTATAAGAAAGCTGGGGAGGGACTTTTTAGGGTGTCAGGTAGTGATAGAACTGGGGGGTATGGAGTAAAACTAGAAGTGGGTAGATCAAGATTGGATGTTAGGAAGAAGTTCTTCAGCATGAGGGTGGCAAGAGACTGGCACGGGTTGCCCAGGGAGTTGGTGGGAGCCTCATTCCTGGAGGTCTTTAAGCCCAGGCTGGATGTGTCTCTGAGCAACCTGCTCTGGTATGAGGTTATGGCCTATGGCAGTGGAGTTGGAGCTGGATGAGTCTTGAGGTCTCTTCTAGCCCAGGCAGTTCTGTGATTCACCACAGAGCTGCTGACTCCTACTTTCTGATGTCTAGGCCCCTCTCTTTAAGAATGTGACTGAGCAGCTACCTGCAAGACAAACTCATTTTTGAGTAGCAGTAAGGGAGATGTTTTTCTCCTTCCACAGGTTGGAGGAGTGGACCCCAAGCAGCTGGCTGTTTATGAAGAGTTTGCACGCAATGTCCCTGGCTTCCTGCCTACCAATGACTTAACTCAACCTACAGGCTTCTTGGCTCAGCCTATGAAGGTAGGGATCTGGGAATTAATCTGCTCCTGGTGAATGGTGCAGAGCTGGTCTGCTTTGCTGGTGAGAATCAGGCGGTTGTACTGCTCGTGTGCAGTCCCTGTGAGATGCAGTTGTTTTAATGGCAAACTAACAACAATCCTAAAACTTAGATCCAGTCCTAGGGATGCTTAACGCAAATTGGGGCAAGACCCTGCAAGTCCTGGATAGTTCTTGGAGTTTCAGTAGCAGTGGAATGCTTTGTTCAGGTCTCAGTTTGCTCTGGGGGTGAAGATAACAGGTGAAGTACTGAGGAGATCTTTGTATCCAACTTGGTCTTGAGGAGTGCCAAAATTGCTTGCTAGATGTTGGAACAGCTTAATTCACTCCTATTTGGCTGTTTAACAGCTAACCCCAGGGCCATGGAGCTCTGAATTCTGGCTGCTGCCTTCTCCTGCAGCAAAGCCAATCAGTTTTGGATCTCACAAACCAGCCCTGCAGAAATCACTCCTCTCTTTCTCCTAAGCAGCAAGCTTGGGCTACAGATGATGTAGCCCAGATCTACGACAAATGTATGACAGAACTGGAGCAGCACTTGCAGTCCATTCCACACACCCTGGCCATGAATCCTCAAGCTCAAGCCTTGCGCAGCCTATTGGAGGCCGTGGTGGTGGCTCGGAACTCCCGCGATGCTATTGCTGCTCTTGGGCTCCTGCAGAAGGTGAGGACAACTCCTTCTCATCTAACAGCTCCTCTGCCTCCTGGCTTGTTGCTGACTTTGTCTTCGTGCATCCTGTTAGACTTGCTTGGGAAATAGTGCAGACCAGCTGGGCTTTGGAAATTCACTGAATGGGAGCAGAATGGGACCACGGTGGTGCCTTGATGTGTTGCACAGGTGGCAGCTTTGGGAAGGAGCAGATTCAGAGTCTTGCCTCTGGGAGGGGCTTTGTTTCACAGAATGCTAGGGGCTGGAAGAGACCTCAAAGGGTCATCCAGTCCAACCCCCTGCTGGAGTAACTATACCAGATCACACAGGAACACATCCAGGCAGGTTTCGAGTATCTCCAGAGAGGGAGACTCCACAACCCGCCTGGGGATCGTAGAATCATAGAATGGTAGGGTTGGAAGGGCCCTCAAGGATCATCTAGTTCCACCCCCCTGCCATAGGCAGGGACACCTCCCACTAG